>JAPYYQ010001298.1:0-55386 GCA_030522585.1 Anagyrus pseudococci
AACAGGCTTTCTGGTGATGTGCTGGTCGGAAAGATGGCCATTCGGTATATTATTCGAAATAAAATGGTGATATGATGGTTGGAATTTCCTACAGGGCAGGAGCGTACGATAGATAGGGCGGGAGGAGAGGGGCACGAGCGTACCCACGTATCTATGCCTCGGACTCCTCCCCCTCTCTTCAGGTGACCTAGTGCAGCAGCAGCTTCTGCCGGGTCGCGTACTTTTTCGACCTTAACTTTTGCCGGGTGCCCGATAGAAAATTCTGGGTCGCCTGCGCAAGCTGTTGCGCATTAATCTCACGATCGTTTTCCCGAATATTTATGGGAAGGGGGGGGGGCCTCGGAAAGTCAGGGGCGATGTTTTGGATTGCCAAGTCGATTTGGTGCAAAGGCAGAGAAGGAATTTCGAATTTTTCACTCTCGAGCAAAGTCGCGAGACGATAAGGCTTGCCGGTGTGTTTGCACTTGTAAACCTGCTTGAATTTGGATTACGCTCGAGATGTTTTTCGGAATTTAATTTACCGTGGGATTTTCCGAAAGTCTTTTGAGCTCATGTGACGCGAAGGGAAATTTCGTAAATTTCAATTTGATAACTCGAGTAATGACTTTGAAACATCAATCGCGTCACACCCGTTGAAAAAACAATTTTTCTCAAATTTGTACAGTTCTTTTTTAAAGAACATTTACGATTTTATATAAAGCTCAAGAGTTGAGCAGCGCAGCATCGATACAAATTTTTTATTGCCAAAGTTCAGGGCAAGAAAGAAATTACATCAGTTTTCTTGTGTTTCGCCTTTTATACTTGGTTACGCACGCCCGACGCATGTTTAAATTCGCTTGTATTTTTTTTTTTTTTTGAGAAATGGCGTTACATTTGCAGATGTCAAAAGTCGCGCTTGGCCGCTTGGTTTTTCCAACAACTGCACTTGCTCGGGCTAGCCGTATAGACGTGAAAAATGTACCATAGCTGTAGGGGGAGGGAAAGCGGGTGGGCGGGAAGGGCGAACGTTTTATGTCAACTGAGCAAACAATGATTTCGTGAGGCTGGACTTTTTTTCCTCGTAAAACCCGATCCTCGATATTCATTTTTCAGATTATTCGGAACGCGAGGAATCGCGATGCAAATACGTCCGTTCATTCGAAAATAATGGCACGTTTTGAATAACGCGCGCGCCCTTTGATTTACAATTTTATTCGAAAAATACGGGGAGCTCGCGGCCGCTCGAACGTTTGTCTCTTACGATTTGTTTGCCGAACGCAAAATTGTTTGAAAACATTCTTACGCGAGCTTTATTGGAGAGCATATTTTTAGAGACAACTTTGCCGCTGTTCCAGACAAGAGACGCAGCTGGTGACTGGCGGCGAATCGACGGGCTTGCAGTTGGTAGTCTGGGCGCCTCAGGGCAACGGTTTGGTCTACGTGTTCCAGAGCAACATTTACTATCGTCCGCAAGCCGAGATCCCGAATGATTATCAGATCACCAACAGCGGGGCCTTTGGGACGATTTACAACGGCGTACCTGATTGGGTTTACGAGGGTAAGTCTGCAGCCTTGATTTTTTTCCGCCCCTACGCTCGCACTTTTTTCACGACCAGCCTTAATAAAATCATTCGTCTTCTCGTTATGGAGCAAGCCCCCTAAAAAAAAGGGACTCGCGTGACTCTTGCGCCAGAGCCTTCAGGGGCCACATTTATTACCAGTTTCTTTAATTATAGAGACCACTCGTTTTTCAAGTCGTTTTCATAAAAATAATTTTTTTGCCCTGTACTGTGCCAACCAACGACGCACGTGTATGGAAAATTCTCCATAGTCACGTGAGTCTACTAAATTGAAATATATTGAAACTAAGAGTTTATTCAGATAGAAACAGGCATAAATATTTCAAGAAGTTCGATTGCATTGTATTAGAAAGTTTTTTTACGCACTGGTTTATAAAGACAATATTCATCTTTTATTCATGTTTCCATCTCGATTGAAAATTGTTTTTGGCATTGATATGAAAGATACGTTAAAAACGCATTTTCTACTATTTAGTTTTCGTCGGAAAATGTTTGACAAACTTTTTTAATACCAACTTACAGCTACACCTAAATACTGTTTTGACATTTTTGTAAGTTTTTCAAAGTATTTCGAGTTTCTTTTTCCATTCTAACGTAGCACTACGAAAAGATAAATAAAAACTTCTTCTTGAAAGTAACTCTTAAACTTTTGCGTCAAAATCAAAAACAAACAAATTTCATACAAATAACAGCTGCATTTACTTTCAAAATGTCAATAAATTTATTTTTGCAAAGTCGAACAATAGCACTCATCCACACGAAAAATTTTAATTAAAAAAAAAGAGGAAGAAAAAATCCCAAACGTGGTATTGGTAAATGAGAATCATGGTATTACGTATTTATATAATTCATTAAAAACCTAACAAGGTATTAAAATATTATTTAACTTTATTGCGTAGATAACGAGCGTCATTTCTCGGTAAAAAATTAAAATTTCAAATTCATCCCAGTCAGCCGCATATAATCAAAGAAAAATAACAACGCACGGAAATCCCATCAAAGCGTGACACGCCTCCGTTGCGTTTTTTCCGGCCGCATCAAAGTGCCAGGCGTATCGCTCGAAAAATATAAAGATCGAGCGAAAATACCAGATGGGAAAAGAGGCGCGCAAGCAGTCCGTTATCCCTCTGCGTTCAATCAGTCGAATCAATAAACTGCGGCTTGTCGCTGTTCGCGCGCATCTCCCTAAAAAATTCTCTAATCACCCCATACTCCGTAATAAAGAGAAGAAAAAACAAGAAGCTCGTCTGCCTTCGTCGCGTCGTCAATAGCGTAGCGAAACTAAAGCTCGAGTCTCGATGTTGCAAATGAAAAATTTCCCAGCTGGAAATCGAACTTATACGCTCAGACGCTCGCTCAGCTACGTGACTTCACTATCCGACGAGGCGAGCCTTGGCGCTTTACGTTTTTTATCACGGCCGGATTGCCAGGCTCTCGAGATCGAATTGACTCGGCGCACGTCGGCGCTCATAAATCATTCGCATAAATGCATGCGTGAAAGGATAAAGACGCGGGAGCAAGCTTCGGGCCGCCTGATACCGGGGGAAAACGGCCGGGGATATGAGAGAAAAGAGGAGGAGAGGTGAAGGGGTGACACGCGACGTCCCGGCCTTTTTCTTTATTAGCTTACGATTTTTGCGCGCGAATCCGCTTATGCCCGAGTGAAAAATTACGCCGTCGATTTGGATTCTAGCGTTTCCTGCGCTAGATGGGATTTGACGTTCGCAGTTTTACTTGAATTTATGCGGGGGTATATATATATCGGCGCTGATTTTGTTTTGCTCGGCAAAATCTATTACCGTTCGACAGATGGAAAACGTTGCTTCAACGTGCCTTACTCGCTTATTTACGTACTTGCGAAATGTACTATAAATTTTTTATTTAAACTCAAGTTTTGCCAATGTATTGCTTAATAAATCATAGTTAGAATCAGTAAAATAGGTTTATGTTTGCACATCTTTTTGTGGCTCCAAATTTTGATTTTTCGTTTGAAACGCTGTGTCTGACTGCATCGGGGTTTTACTACTTGAATCTCGTATTACTCCATAACCGCTCCTTTCTTTACATTTTTTTCATCAATAAAATAGATTCTATTATGACAAATTTGTTTTTAAACAAATAAACATATTAAATTATCAAATCAATCAATAATTTTTTATAAACAATTTAGTTTGATAGATATGACAAGATTAAATTATCGAAATTCACATATCAGTCAGAAATGAAAGTAACGTTTCTCGAATTGAGGGATCAACAAAACATTCAAATAACACATAATGATAATGTATCCCGAGGCGCATATTAATTCGAGCGCGTTAATCGTTATTCGAAAAAAGTGTGACATTTCAATTACAAGTAACACTTGCTCTTCTAAACAAGTCCCAGCAAATTCCTCTAGTGTGCATTACTCGAGACCTTTCCGAGTACTTTTCGTTCAATCCACTTCTTCTTTTTCTTTTACTCATTCATACGTATATATATAGGTATAAGACAAAATGATCAAATGAGTTTTTCCAAGGGGCGGGGTGGGTGGCGTCGGTGGTAGAGCAAGGTGTGTGACGCTGGAAGTGCCGAAGGGATTTGGAAAAATACTTTAGCAAATCCCCGCTCGCTAATGGAGTCTCGGGCTCTACTTAGGACGGAAGCTGCAATGTTTCTCTCCGCGCTCATCCGCCTTCCGTCTCGCGCTTTCTCACTTCCACTCGCGCACACGTACACACAATCCAGCTCATTCTTTCTCATTTAGATGTCCGTGTACACAGTCGACAGAGAAAGAAAGAGAGCACGTCAACAGAGCAGTCTACACTTCATCACCGGATCGTACCGCACGTGTAGCCGCGGCTAAGACGGAAAATTCCTCATAAACTCATACCGTTCCTCTACTCGTCGTTATCTCCCCCCCCCCCCTCGTCAAGGGATGGTTCACGTTTTTTGCTCGAGCTTTCATCGTAGCTATAGGAACGAAAGGCTTGTTTTTCAACTCCCTTATCCTTCGGAAATAAAGTATTTTTTAAAAAAATAGTAATGGTCAAGATGTGGTAGTTTATCTGCTGGAGGGCGCGTACGTCTCCTCATAGCGACCGAGAATGTTCGCAAACAGCGTTTTCTGAAAATCGCTCGGAGCAACGGGGAAATAAAAATACGCGACCCGGTACAAGGTCCCGATCGACATTTTTGCGACTCGTCTGCATCGGAATCCAATCACACGAGCCCCCCGCGGGCTATGCGTAGCCATTGAATAGACGGCGCGGCCCGTCGTCTATCTCCCCTTTTTATTTCTGTCTCGCTTTCTCTCTGTCACGCTTGGGCCAAAAGAGGAGGTTGGTAGTAGAGAAAGAGGCGAAAGAGAGAAAAGCTGGCAAAAATATCGGTATTTCGGACACGAATCTGATCTGGAATTCTACGCTCTCCTTATGCGCGCGAGCGAGCTGGCTTCTTCTTCTTCTTCTCGGCTCCTTGGAATAGGTACTGAGCTTTAAGCTCCGGGAATATGAATGAAAAGCGAGAGCGAAGGCGAAGAAAATAAATCGCTATGGCGCCACGAAGACATTAGGAGGATGGCGCAGGGAAACGACGGGGGCTGGGTCGTCGAGGGGGGGGGGGGTGGAAGGAAGATGCGCCGAACCAAAGAGTGGAGATTGAGGGCGTCGCGGATACGCTTTTAATCTTACGTTCAAGAACATTCGAGCTTTTTCAGATTTAGCCAGAGCATCGTAAAACGATCTTGCTTGAACGCTGGATAATTCAATGATGAGCGGTCTCTCTCTCTCTCTCTCTCTCTCTCTCTCTCTTTCTCTCTGCTCGAGTTATGGGTGTTACAGCAGTGCTTCTTGGATTTTTCACAACTTTTGACATTTTCTTCAAAATTGTTTTTTGGTTTACGTTGCTTTATGCTTTTTTTCAAACTCGAGCGCGTTTACCGTTGAATTTTTATTTATAGACGAGAACTTGAAACGGCAGATATTTGAGATAAATTTTTGGTAAACGGATATTTTCTTTGGCAGAAAAGGATTTTACTGTTGATACTCAACGATATTTTTGGTATTTTCAACTTTGAGAGGATGATTATTCTCTATGGTTAACAAATTTCAGAAACGCATGAAAAAAACTCGTAAAAGATTCTGAGTTATGTTGTCATTAGCATAGAAGTAACATTTTCACAAACTTTAAGCTCTGAATTCAGGATTATCATCCAAACCTCTTTCTTTATCAAAAGATTTTGAAAAAACTTCAGGGACTTCATTTTTTTCTTTTATTTTTTTTAAAATACGATCCAAAAATCGTGACGCTTATTATTACTTCCGTTTTTTCTCTATCGTAAAATATTATCGCAGACATTCGTAATTCAAAGAAAACAAGTCGGGAAATGTTGAAAGGGAATACAAATTTTTTCTTCTCAAAAGCATTTTCTTTAACGTTTGTATTAATACGCCTGCAAGATATACTTTTTCCCAATTCGTTTAAAAACTCGTTGAAAAATATTTCAAATCATCAGTTTCTCAAACTACTGTTATGTTTCAAAAACGAAATTTAATATGCAAATAATTCGCGTACTTTCAAAAGGCTCGCTTGTCTTACTCTCTTGCTCTTTTTTCTCTCATCCACAACTACCTGTACACACACATTCGCCGCAGATTGCAGTCCAGGATAAAATTACGGGCGAGAAACTTACGCGAACGTGTGCGACCGGTAATTGAGAATGCGCGTCACGTCCGAAATCCCGATATAATCGAGAGAGAGAGAGAGAGAGAGAGAGAGAGAGAGAGAGAGAGAGAGAGAGAGAGAGAGAGAACGCCAAAACCACACGGTCATTCGACGTCTGTTTCCGATAGTTGGCACTCGGTGAAAAAAAAAAGAAAAAAGGAATCCAACGCGCCACTTTCGCTTTTGCTACGAGCAAAAAGGGGAAAAAATCAGAGGGCAAAAGAAGAGGATGTCTAAGGGGTATAAAGAGAGTCGTGGGGCGGTACGGAAGAGAGAAAACTATACGTGATCGAATCCTTGGCTGGGCGGCGCGACATCCCCCTTCTCTATTTCTGCTGCTCGTAACTCGGGGTATCCCGTCGGATCCGCAAGCCGCGGGAAACAAATCCATGCCGAAAAATAGTCGGGGCGCAGGGAGGACCGGGGCTGAGCTGTCGAGAACGACACTAGCCGGGGAGAACGGATGCTCGCGCGTGCGGCCGACTGCACGTGAAAATTGAAATGGAACGTGCACGCGTGAACCTGGCAGGGGAATCCCGCAGCCCGAGAATATTGGCCGCCCCTCTCTCGTCCCCCCATAACCCGAGGTCCCGCTGCTTGTGCAGCACCAGCATACTAGAGGGATGAAAAGAGAGAGAGGGAGAGTTCTCCCCCCCCCCGCCGACGGCAACGCCGAAAACTCGACGGCTGCAGCGGCAGCGCCGAGGCGCGAAAATCAGATGGTTTGCTGACGCGACGAGGCGGCTGCAGCGGCTGTAGTAGGTTCTCCTGCCCCTCTCCCCCTCAGCGCCCTCTCGACACATGTAAATCAACGTTTATTTCGTACGGGCTCTCTCTCTCTCACTCTCGCAAATCGCAGCCCCGCGCGCTACCGTATAGTTCATCCGGTACGTCGTCGCCGCGCGTACACCGCCGCCGGCAAGCTATACATGCGCCCTCGTAAGCTGCAGCGTCGGCGTAAAACTCTCACCTCGTCTCTCGAAGCTGACGCGAACGAAATACCACAGACGCGAGAGCGCCGTCGAAAAGTTCTTGGCACTGGCACTTTCCACCTCCTTTTCCATTTCCACATATCTGGAAGTGCGCGGCTCGTATATGCCGGCTTTTTACCTACTCGCGTTACCGTACACGCGCGCGCCAAGCCTGGGCCTTGCGAGAGAGAGAGAGAGAGAGAGAGAGATGAGCTCTCTTGGAATAGCTATCGACGAACCATCATTACCAGACTGGCATCATCGGTATCGGACTACATCTGCTCAGCGGATTAGATAATGTACTTCTTCGTAGGTTAGATCAAGCGCGGTCAGTGTATACTTAATCCTAATCGACTTTCTACTTCCTTCATGCCAATATGACTACACGGAAAAAATTGGTTAGCTACTTTTTGTATATTTCCCTCTTTTCTCTTGTTCGCTTGATTTTTTTCTTCTTTCCGAGCCTTTTTGCACTCTCGCGACCAGCAGATAAAAGTTTAATGCGTTTGACCTCGATCCGAGATTTTTCGAGCGTACTTACTAGCAAAAAAACCACCGAGCTTGCGCAAAATATTATATGTATATATCTAAATAAAGATATTTTTTATTTTCTTTTCTCGTCCCATGAACTCATTAAACCTGTCTCTCTAAAACTCATGATTTTATAAAAATGAATTCCTGCAAAGATTTGTCTGTTTGAAAAACTTGTTAAGCAACAATATCATGGCTAGAATAAAGTTTTGAAAAGAAGCTATGGTACAGGCAGTCTGGATCTTCCAGCGTCATAAAAATGAAAAACGTCAGAGAAATCCGTAAGATGAATAGTGCCGAGACATCGTTCGTCAGACAATGTCAGGAGTCTTGGTGCATTGTCTCGACAATCGGAGCTTAAAACTAAGCACAACATCATCTGCCCAGAGATGCATTAAGTTGTCTCGAGCATTGGCTCGTCATTGTCTCTCGTCTTGAGATGAGCGCTCCGCAAACCAGCGTAAGCGATCTAATTGTAATGCAAGCCTCGTATGTTCTTTGAAGACAATACACGGGCATATACACGACACGAGCACGCATTGTCTATTTAATTAGCTCTCTTGCACAATATTGGTCAGTAATTTTCGGTTTTGTTGTAAATGCAATTATTTTGCTTTGCGTTTAAAAGGTTGCTTTAATCTCATAACACCGGCGTTTTATCCAATATTTTAACACATTAGGGACAAAATCTTGTTTGACGTAGTACGAAAAAGTAAAGTTTGAGTATCTACATTTTTCGAATTTTCCCTTGTAAATAAATTAAGCATTAAATATGCACAATAATGCATATTAATTAAAATTTTGAAGCTTTATCTCGTTAGTCATCATTTGCATTCATAATGCCATTATTTATGATTTATTGAGCATAAAATTATAAACTCCGAAAGAACCTTTGATGATTATTGACTTTACATAATTTAGTTTATTATAAATTTTGTTTTAATTCTGAGATTTAAAAAATTTTTAAATAAATTCATTTTTGACAATATACCCCAAGTGCATACTACGAAGTATTGCCATAACAAAATTTAAAAAAATTATATTATTAAATTATAAAAGTTGAAATTAATTTATAAAAAAGTATTTATCATTTTCAGTAAAATCCCTAAAATTATTCCCTTAACTCTTTGCGCCTACAAAGTAAACTTTTCTCCGAACCCCAACAAATTATTAAATACGATTCAAAGTTAATAGACATTTTTGATGTACCTTCAAAGTTTTAAATAAATTATACTTTTCTAGCAAGTTTGTATCACATAATATATGTATACCTGTGTGCAAGAATTTTAAGTAGGCGCTTGGAAATATTTCAAATCTACTTACATATCCATAAGGAGAATCTACATAATATATTTATAACGTTTTAATGTAATAGTATTGCATAACTCTTTTAATTACCTTATAACTCTCGTGATTCTCAATGAAAACCTTGCACCAACAAATCACTCATACTTTTAAAATTGATCTGAAAAACAAAGAAATAATAAAAATGTTAACAAATTAATAAAAAAGTTGAAAAGGAATAAATGCTTCGTAAAATCGTTGGAACTTTTTCGAACCGACAAGGTCGACTTTTGGAAGAGTTTTGAATTCCGGGCATCAGGCAGCCGAAAAATGTGCGCTACGCGTTCTATGAATTCCGGCTTAAACAGCTATTAACGACTGCCACTGTTTTTTCCGCTTTTGATTATCAGTGCAAAGCATCAGGCAGCGCCTGTGATGCGTAGCCCAACAGAGATTTTGATGTAATGGTGAGGGAAAGAAGTGGAACGAAAAAAGCCCGGTGAAAAATATGCGGAAAAAAAAGATGCTGGAAAAGAGCAGATCGCCAGCTGTCATGGCCGTAATGAAATTGCTGGCAAAGCGAGCGCTTTAATTATATATCATAAACCGGCGGATCTGCAGTAGCAGTAGCTTCACCTCTACTGCCCCTCGTTTTCCATAAATGCAAATGCGCGCCTGCTGCCGTTACGTAATTTCAAAAACTGTGTGTAGGAACAAGTGGTGGTGAAAAGGTCGAAGGGGTAGAGCCGGGGAGGAGGCAATGAGGGCATCGGCAAAAGTGTGAAAAGACTAAAAAATTCACGAGATCGTTCTTCAAGCTCTTTGAGAGCAGCCGGGTAAAAAACATCGGCTTTAATATCCGTTAAGGCGAAAAATCTTTTTAAAAAGAGTCGTGTTTTTTTTTGAGTCCCTATTAAAAAGTTTATTTTCTCGGCTTAGCACGGCTCGAGCTGGCTAAATAATCATTTTTTTTTTCTACCGGCTGCAACGTTTTCGCAACGACGTTACACTTACATCGGCTGCGATTTTCTTGCCACTTTGGATTATCAGGAAAATCAAATATCCTTTACCGCATCCGGCTAGTGCTCTTCCCGCCCGTTTTCCAAAGCCAACGTTTTCTCGCTAGACAAAAACGAGCAAACAGGCTTGGCGCTGTGATGACAGAAGACGAGAGGAAGCACAAGAGAGAAAAGGGAAAAAAGAGAAGAGGAAAAGCCGAGTCGTAATACTGAAAGGGAGGGAGAGAGAAAGAGAGTGAACTGTTGCATCTAGTCGTCAGCAGAGGAAAGAGGAAGTTGGAAGGAAACGAGGATAAGCGAAGGCGAAAAAAAAGCACTGCTCGCCGGATCGAGGTCGGCGCAGAGGAAGAAGGCGAGTAGCGTAAACGAAGAGAAAAGAACACAGGGAACGAAGCAGCAGCAGTCGGGGATGGGACGAAAGGGAGCGGAAAAGAATCTAAAATTCGTTTTTTAGCCTTGATGAAGCCCGGCCGTGGAGGGCGGCACGCGAAGGGCTTTTCCCGTTGGAATTCCCGCCGTTGCAGTAGCAGAGACAACGCCGCCACCGCCGCGCGTCCGGAGAGACTTTGCCATCTTCGGCCAAGTTCCGTGAGAGCTAAAACGCTCGGGAACGGGAGGTTCGGTAACTTGGTCGAGCAGTAAAGCCGTAGAACAGGAAACGTCGGCCGCCTCTTCTCCCCCCACCTATCTCCCTCTCTCGACAGGGTGAGCGCGACGCGTACTTACTTTGGGAGGATGGCCCACGACAGGCGCAGGCCTGCTAAACAGCGCAGGTTGTTTCGGAACACGCACGCTCAGCTACGACGGCGAGATCCTTCGCGACCGGGATATGCTTCGGAAGGCTACTGGTGGGGCGCGTTCGTGGCTAACTCCTTCATTAGCCGAGATTATGGCCTGTTCAGCCTTCATGATTAGAGATTCAAACTTTGAGATTTGGAGAGAAAAAAGTTTTAAAGCAAATATTTATAAAATAACCTCGAATCTTTTTGAATAATGAACAGAATCAAATTAAACGTGTACTTGGCCTTCCTACCACATTATTCATGCCGTTGTGCAAGTTTGAAAACTGTCACTAACTCGCATTAAAGACCATACGCGTCGTTAATTATAACATTAGGGATGTCAGTTATGTAGCTAGGCGTATTTCATCGATGATCCTTAGAATCGAATAACACGGAACACGTATCTTTTTAATCGATAAAATGTTAAAACGAAGTGATGTATTCTTAACAAAAATTTTACGAGACTAAATGTGTAGAATTATATTAATATTAAAAAGTCAATAATTTTTGATTGATTATTGCACTTGCAATTATTTATCGATAATTTGGATACAGAAGCAACGCATACAATTTCAGGTCGCTCGTTCCGTAGGCGTAAATTGATAATACTCATTTGTATTATGTTAATGTCATATTAAATAATTGACTGGAAAACGTCGCTCAATTTTGCGTCAATCGTCAAATTAATATCAATATTAAAACTACTAAAATTACGCAGCTGAATTACAAGCTAAAAAATAATCAAGTCTAAAGCAGTTGCTGAAACAGATCAAAGCCTGCCCCGCTGGCTGCTCTGTCTTTGCGACAGTGTCAAATGAAAAATAAAAGCTTAGCGAGGCATTATAGGTGAAGCCGAGCAGCGGGACTTCTGGCGCGCTCGGTCTATAAAGTTGGCCGTGACAATCGACTGGGGACGTGTTAACTTGATGTTCGCCGCGTCGCGGCATTAACGTCCCCGGCTCCTTTCGGCGATAATATTTTCCCGGGAGATTTTGAGCGCGCGCGGGCGCGCGTCAGGTCTCGTTCTCCCCCGAGCTTGCGCTTAATTTCGCCGAGCTCTCTCAAAGACAGAGAGCCCAGCTGCGACCGCACACGTAACCTCTAGTGCGTGCAGAGCTCAAACGCCCTCGGCCGCGAAATTCTCTGACCTAGTGCCTCGAGGCTAAGTGCATCCGGCTAGCGTAAACGGCTTTGCCTATTTTTTACAGCGTCGCACACAAGACCACGTAATTTCCGTGGCTAGCGTAACGCCTGCCGCCTCTCGAGCTTTCCTCTCTCTCTCTTTGCGCGTTATTCCAGTAGCGAGAGCTTTTCGAATACGCTTGGGCTTGTGGTAGGGGGTTGGGTGGTTTCTATTTTTTAAAGCTGTTTTTTATAATTATGGTTTGCAGCTGTGACTTGATTGCAAGCTCGGCTTTTACGAGTTTATTTTTTTGCGACGGGATAACGCTCGCGCGTGACTATCGACAGGCGAATTGTTTGCACTGAGGGAATTTGAATTTCTTTGCGAAATCGATGGGCTTTTCGAGGGGCGAGTGAAATTTTTGCAAATATCGCAAAGCCGTAAAGAGGTTTAAACAAGGATTAGGATGGCCGAGAAATCCTTGGCTTTCTTATCTCTTCTGCCAACACTGGCAATAAACTTGGGAAAATAAATTTTTCTCACCCTCGCACTTCATACGGACCGATGTACATCATTATTTATTACTTTTAATAGC
The DNA here is from genome assembly GCA_030522585.1 of Anagyrus pseudococci. Classification (NCBI taxonomy): domain Eukaryota; kingdom Metazoa; phylum Arthropoda; class Insecta; order Hymenoptera; family Encyrtidae; genus Anagyrus; species Anagyrus pseudococci. The sequence goes on from JAPYYQ010001298.1 coordinate 12,569, forward strand.
CGGCAGAGAATTACATGGTCAATTTTATTTTCTCATTGAAAAAAGTAAGATTGATGCGTGAGAATGAGCTATTTGAAATTGGAAAATTTTCTTTGAATAAATGAAGGTTTAGAATAATCCAAAGCCGATTAATGTAACAAATCATGCTAAAGCCAACAATGTTTCAATCAAAATGATTTCATATCCCTTATTTATTTGATCTTGTTTCAGAGGAGGTATTCGGTTCTAACAAGGCCATATGGTTTTCTCCAAGCGGCACTAAATTGGCCTTTGGACACTTCGATGACTCCCATACTCCAATAATGAACATACCTTACTACGGTTTTCCCGGGCTGACTTTTCAATATCCTACCGCAATACCAATTCATTATCCAAAGGTGAGTCCTTTATTATCATTATAATTATTATTACTACGGCGCTATCGATTTCTTTTTATCCACACGTGGCAAAGATAAGGCCTGCTGTGCATTAGGTGATTAAGTAGTAAACTCGGAGTTTGGTCAGCCATTACGGCGCAGCCGGTTACCTCGTGTACCGAGCTGATTAAATTTCGACGCTATACTATTGCACATTCGATAACCAGATCTAGCGTTACAGTAGACGATATTGGCTAAATACTACAATTTTTTTTTTTTTTCAAAAACTTCAAAATCTTTAATCACTAAGCATCTGCCGCATCGAAAAATTTCACGTGCAAAATATACATAACTTCTCGCATAGAGTACGACTAAATTGACACATACACATTTTGATAAACGTAGTAAAAAGCACATCAATCTACATTAGCCAACAAACGCAACGAAACCACACGTGTCGGAAGCTCGTCGTCGCGTATAAATCGTAGGTTGACGATAATAACAACCGCAGGAAGAGCAGATACTAAAGTATATGTAATAACAACAACAAATGCGACGATGAAAAGATCAGAGGCAGCAGGAGCTCGGGGGCATTAGTATTAATTATAGCAATTATATCTGGCGGCTATAGCAGGCGGGCAGGCAAGCGAGGAGGAAGAGGTGGAAGTGCGGGGTAAATGCTCTCTGTTTTACAGAGAGAAAGCCAGCCAGATAAATTAGTAACAGCACTGCTAAGCTGGGTAACACCCGCGGACTTTACGACGTCCACCATTATCTCTCTTCTTCCCTATCTCTCCTCCGCCCTCTCACCCTTTCTCTCTCTCTCTCTCTCTCTCTCTCTCTCTCTCTCTCTCTCTCTCTGAACCACCCGCATTTTGCTGTTGCGCGAGCGAGCGTAAAATGCGCAGCCGCGCGCGCCACAACGAACGCCATAACGATTCGAACGAACACGTGTAGGCGGACGGAGCGTCGGGAGTTACTTTGTCGCTGCTCGTATAACGTTAGCTCTATGGACCGCCAACGAAGGCTAGAGCCAGAGAGAGAGAGAGAGAGAGAGACAGAGAGAGGGGGAGTAAGGGAGAACGGGGGAAGCGGTATGGAGGGTCGAAACGAGATAACGCGGCCGCGCCCGCGTAACGCGCAGGGCCACGCGGCGCCAGCACACCAACTGCATAATGCATAAAAGCTCGCGCGGTCGGCGCTAAAGGAGTCGTTGCTCGTTGCCCTCCCCCCTCCCATTCTCCTCCCCCCAACCCTAGCTCTCTGTGTCGCTGTAATTGCCGTACCCTGTCCACGACCTCCTCTCTCCCTCTCTCCATCTCTCTTGTCCTCCGACTGTAGCGCACGACAGACCGGGTAGGGCATTAAAACATGAGGTCACGCGGCTTACAAGCTAATGATTTTGAATTGGATAAAGCCCCGCTACTGACGGATACACACACACCCTTTTTCGGTTACGCTGGAGAAAAATCACGTTTCGTTGAAATTTATCGCGTAGCTTCGCAAGCTCGGAATAAAGGCAGCTTCGGCGAGGGTCGCCGCGCGGTAATCGTTTGGTATAGTTCTACCAGTTTTTTCTTTTTTTTTCCTTTTTATTAACGAAATTTGTCTGCAGTATCGACGAATAACGCGCAAAATTAATAGCAATATTGGCAGGTGTCAACTATCCGTTCCACGGTTCTTGCGTCGGATTTATAATCAACGGCCTGCAACCATACCGGAAAATACCAGTACGACGCCTCCCTGTCAATAAGCACGCGCGCCCGCGTTTTATTGTATCTGACAACTACAACAGTGACCTGCTCGGCACTAATTGAGTGGATTCAGCGAAAAAATAAAGCCTCGAAATTGTACGAACATGCGAAATCTCTTCTAATCGACAAGCGTCAAATTCGAAAAGTTATTTAGAAAAAAACGATATAATCGTCGCAAAATAATTGACCCGTGGTCGTATGGTTCGGAGATCCACAAGTTAATAGAGCAGCAATTTTACGCGACGCTTTTCACTTCGTATTCAAGATGAAAAGAAAATGGGGAAGGAGAGGACGGAATCCGAGCTTATCTGTCCGAGAGGATTGTTCTTATCTCTCAGGGTCTGGGGGACACGTCTGTATACCCTTAGGCTGCAAATTGGATGCGTACAAAACGCGGAGGAGTTGGAGTAACAGCAGCGGAGGTAACAGGCCTCCCGAAGCTGCTGGTCCTCGCAAAGTCCATGGCAATCGAGCCAAACGGATTTCAATCCCGGGGCTTTGCAGCATCCGAGTGCTCTCTTCCGTCTCGCTCGCTCCCAAGCCCCCGGCCACTAACTCAAGCCCGAACTGCTGCTACTACTACTAGCTCTAAGAGCGGCCTCGAGGGCTCTTCAATCCGTAAATTCGACGTATATACATGGAGCGATGGATTGTGTGGAAGGAGGAGGTAGGGCGGGACGGATCGTACGTAACCAGGCCACAAGTTGCATTGGGATCGGGTGACGGCAATCGCGGAAGAGGACAGCGGGGCGCGGAGAGCCGATAGCTCGTGTATAAGCAGCAGCCGATCGGCCTGTGCCGGAATATCGCGCGAGGGGCTAAATTGGAGAGCTACTGGGGCGTCGCTAGCGTCGCCACTGTTGCCGATCGATGACCGTAAAGTTTTCAGGCGCAGCTCCCTGATAACAGCGCAACGCCTCTCTCTCTCTCTCTCTCTCTCTCTCTCTCTCTCTCTCTCTCTCCCTGCTTATTTCCCCTCCCAAGAGATAGAAAAGCCACTGTACGACGTGCAATCTTTGCACTCGCCCTCGTAAAAATGGGAATGGAGCTCTCGCTGGTAATGAGCGCTCGCGCGCGAGATAGGTCGTATGTATGATAATGGAGGCAATCGAGAGCTCCGAGTATAAATTACGGGAATTAAGGGAGATAAGTGGCCCGGGCTTCGTTCGATTATATGTATGTATGACGAGGTTTGATTTACTTCCTGGATTATTAGGGTTTCGAAGCCGCGTTTCGATTTCACTACTATATGCGCAGGGGATGTATCCTTATTATTCGATTGGGGGGGGGGGGGGGGCATTTCGTAACAAGCCTGCCGGCTGCTTTTTTGTTGTTCGAAATTCGAACTATTGGAAATTTCGTAACAGCTTTATTTGTCATGACGTCGCACGTTAATAAACCCGGAATTATCTCTCAATTCACCGGATACCAATGGAAAAAGAAGTCAACTAATTCGTTACAAACTTCGTAGCTGCGATGAAAGGCATGTGTTATGTTCGGCTCCTTTTAATGCAACTGCAAAATTACGCGCGTGTATAAACCTAGCAAGAATAGCGCGCAGAAGTTATGCTTAAAGCGGCAGCCGTGCAAATACGCAGCGCACACTTACAAAGCAATTGTGCAAGCAACGATGTACAGCTTTATAATTCGACCTTGTTCTCTAGCTTTTGGCGAACAATGAAATGCATAACGCTCGTATTTCGATGCGCTACGCTAAATTGAAGGACTGTAACCAAAGAGAAAAAAAAAGAAAAATTTACTCGAAATTTTGCATAAGTGTTGACATACTCGGCGAGTTGAAAAAAACAAAATTTTCAAAAAACGCGTGGGCAAGACTATGTGACCGAGAAGAAATAAAGCTAGTTCGAGTAGTTTAGACCCACTCACGCAGGCTGAATGAAAAAATAAAAAATGTCTGGGGTAGCAAGAGAGGCTCGAGTAAATCAGAGCGGAAGCTCGTGGCTGATGTAGAATGGGGGATGAGAGCAGTCGGGGGGAAAAGAGAAGGCAGAGGGTGCGGGGAATTTTCGCGCGACTGGTCTTAAATTGATTTGAGGAGAGCGAGAGAGAAAGAGAGAGAGGGGTTGGCTATTCCCGGGACACGAGAGAGTCGAGGCCGGGAAGACAGGTGTCTCTCCTGGGGTGCCGTCGGAGCGTTCTGCTGGCGACATCGCGCGCTCACGCTCCTTTCTATCACACTCCCTCCAGCTGCTAGCCAAACTTTTTGCCAGAGCGAACGTGCCGCGCACTCGTCGCTTGAATCTACGTCGCTTTGGATTTTAGCCTCTCCTCGAGCTGCTCTTTCCCCGCATGCCCACACCCTCTATCTCAACGACGCGTGGAGAGACAGTGATTGTGGAGGAGTCTAGCGACAGCCGATGGTTAAACGCTAAACCAATGTTTCCGTGCTGCGTGTTTTTCTGTGCGTTATAGCCTGTTTTTTTATACGCGTCTAGCTGCTGTTGCTCAAGTGATGTCGCGGGGACGATATATTAGCCTGTGCTTGTGCTCGAGTGCGCGCGCACAGCTTGCGTGTGGCATTGATGAGAAACAAATACGGGCGACGTTGATGCTGGAGGACTATAGAGATAAAGGAGAGGGCCTCCGGTGCGAATATGCGAATATTTACTCGCTCTCCGGCGAATCGATAACCTGAGCGCGCTCTAGAACTCTCTCAACTTTAATTAAGCCATGACAACCGATTGTCATCTCAATATTGCTCTTTATATATATTACAAAACATTACGTTAGCGTCAGGACCCCAGCCCTGTTGGCTATTTAGAGGGGGAAGGGTCCAAAATTTCGAGCATTACGAAAAAGTAGTATAATTCGATTGTTTGTTACGTATCCATTTTATGCATCGAAAGTACATATTAACGACAAGGATAATATAGAAAGGTAATATCAACGACGAGCAGTACATCGACAAACCAAATGAATAAATCGAAATACTATTCGTCGTTATGATGAACTACTTCATTATACTACGTACTCGTAATGTTCCGTCGAAATTTTGGATCCTCTCCTCCCGGTTGTTTACACTTTGTATGCAGCGTTACACGTTCGCCGACTGATCGAATTTGCACGGTTTACAGAACTAGACTGCTCCGGGAATTTCGATAAGTCGATGCCAACGAAGTGAGCTCGATTTTCACCGTTACACACTCTACTCTCAGCAGGACGCCTTTGGAAAAACAACGAGCACGACGCTCTGCAATTTTATCCTGCTCTGACAATATGGGCATTTGAATACGTCAAAAGGCAACGCCTCGTTTACAGGGCATTCGAATGCCAAGCAAAAACACGATATAAAAAGAGCATCGCACGAGTGTCGCGCGTAGCAGCAGCAGCTGGTCGCGTATCTCGCGCACGGATTGTCAGTATAGTCGAGATGCCGGTGAAAAATAAACAAAAAAGAAAGCGTACACCCAGCGTTACTTCGACTCTGCAAGTAGTGCATGGCAAGTATCCGTGGCGAGAAAGGAAAAAAAAGAGGGTGGTGGTGGTGGTCGCCATTAGAGCTGCAGCTGGCGGCGAAAGTTCCTAAAGGACGAGTGTGGAGCCTTTGGGACTAGAGACTTCAACTCCCCTCCCCCCCTTAGCCCGGCTGAAAATATGGCGGCGGGGCTCGTAAAAATTAACGATCCGCGAGCGTAATTGCAAGAGGAAAAAATAAAAGGAGAGGGAGAGATAGCTCCAGGGGACGCGCGCTTTTAGAAAGAAAGAAAGAAAAAAGAGAGCAGCGAGAGGCTCGGCGATAATTACAGCAGGGCACAACAAGTAATATTGCGGTGAATATGCTATGGGGCCACAGTACCCTCCGTTCGCCGGCGATGATACTAATAACGGGCGTTAACTACTCTACAAAGCGGTCCCGCCGAAGGAGTTAGCCCCTTCGCTATTTGATGTGTGCTCTCGGCGCATGTCCCGAGTCCGGGAATATACGGCGATTTTGAGGTTCCACATGACAATCGGATTACGTCTAGACCAGTTCGTTCTCTTTTTCGTACCCAACCCTAGCCCGGAGATGCGCGAATTTTCAAATGTACTGTTGGCAAAAAGCGCAATTCGAGCCCTCGGCTAAGCCGATTATCGAATTTTCAATTGCATCCTGTATGCCCTGTCGGCATATAAAAGCCTGGCGATTAATAACAGCGCGACATTCTCGAGCGACTTATGAAAATTCCGCCGTCTGTTTAATAAACTGTCCTTTCTCATCGTACACAGGGCGTTCGTTGTTGTAAACAAAATTTTGACGCAAATATCTGCGTAACGTAAATAACAGGGACTATTTGAACAAGTCATGGATACGGCTTTGGTAAACTTTGCGGATGTGTTAAAAACGTCTGCCTCTTGTTCCTTCTCTCTCTCTCTCTCTCTCTCTCTCTCTCTCTCTCTCTCTCTCTTTTGGGCTTTCAGAGAATCTATTCGGTGCGGTGTCCCTTTGAATGCAATAATCCTGCACCCTCTAGCTTCAGCAGCAGCTGTGGTACTGCGCTTAAGATAATATTAGAGAAGCCCGTAGATTGAGTGTCGCGCAGGCCATTTAGTAACGTACAAACCAATGGAAAACGAGTTGACGCGCGCTATAAAGCAAGAGAAGATAGCTTAATTGACGTAGCGCAAAGTCTCTTTCCCTCCCTCTCTCTCTCTCTCTCTCTCTCTCTCTCTCTCTCTCTCTCTCTCTATCTCTCTCTTTAAGTAGTTATCAGAATTGCTTTGATTTGCGGCATGGTAGTGGTGCCCGAGGGCCGTCGCTCTCAAAAGTCTGCAACATCACGATTGCTGAATAGGCTGGCTTATACACTGTCATGCGGGTATACATATCGGTCCTCTAACTATCTCGCTGCTGAGCTGCAGGCCCTGAAGGATTATAACTCCCCTCCGCGAGCCCTGAAAATTCCTTGTATTTTTTTGTTCTCAGCCCTGCTCTTATGCGCCCGGCAGGCAAAATGTCTTTTGAAAGCTCGTTAGAATGTTCTGAATTAAACTATTGTTAACTCGAGCGAGAGCTCTGGCGTCTGCAGCTTGTCTAATTAGAGCCCTCGCGAGTTGAACCGCATGCAAAAGTTCGTAAATGTATAATTCTGGTGGCGCGAATGGGTAACACCGAGCGTATACCCTCGTTTATTTATTCATTTTTTTTTAAATGCTCAAGTCGAAAAAAGCTGTATAGCTCGTTATAACCAGGGTGACACATGTATGCATTTCGAAAGCGGACACGGCAGAGGACGTATTTGATTTAATACGCGCGTCGTCTGTATTTTTGTGTTTCAGAGCGGCACGCAGAACCCCAGCGTGAAATTATTTTACGTTGATCTGGAGCAGGTTGTCAAGGGCAACGTAAACTTAACCGAGATTAAGTGCCCGGATAAATTGTCATCCTCCGAGCGAATTCTGGCCTCCGTTTCTTTTCCCACGGACAATCTCGTCGCAGCCATTTGGATGAACAGGGTGCAGAACCAGGCTTACTTTCACATGTGCGATGTTGCCCATCAAAATTGCACTACGGTAAGGTCATAAATTCATCCTCTTTTTACCCGCCTTTTGTTCGTTTGTTTTTATCCTCGTCCTCCTCCTTTTTTTTCCCCAACATGAATATTAGAATGAATATATCTCCCTGTACATTATACACGTTTGGCGATGCTTGACAAAAGCTCGAATTTGATGAAAAATTACGTCGAGAAAATGCGAGTATAATGTTGACTATTCGATTTGCAGGCGCTCGAGTATAAAGAACGCAACGGCTGGGTTGAGCAATTCGTGCCTCCGTTATTTAGCAAGGACGGTACATCGTTCATCTTAATTTTGCCGCAAAAACAAGGGAATCGGGGTGATTGGCGGCACGTTGTCATGGTATCGAACGCCACCTCGACTTATCCCCAAGTTACTGCACTGACTGCTGGACTCTTCGTAGTCACCGAAATCACCGGCTGGGACGAGGACAATCACTACGTGTAAGTAAACATAAACATGTTTATATAATTCTCTGATTATATGTGATGCATCGATTAGTTTTTCGACTTTTGCCATTACATTTTAATTCTAGATGTATTACGCATTCTCCCGTTAAAAGTTTCGATGACAATAAATATTCCGAATGACAATTACAATCGCTTAAATCACACGTTATAAATATACATCGACTGGATAGTTTATTGCTTTTTACGTTCGTTTTAATTAAGGGACGTTTAGCGTGTTTTATTATTACCTTTGCCGGAAATATCGTACAAATTGAACGAACAAAAGCTTCATCAATTTTTATTAAAACGCGTTTAATATTCGAGCCATCGTTGATTAGCGAGCACAGCTGTAAACAATTTATACCTCGACTATAAAATTATGCTATTCGACATGTCGACGCGAATGCGAAAGAACTACACAAAGAAGAACTTGAATTCTCGGAGTCAACTCACTTGGCTTTGTCAAACTTTATCGAGGAGAGCAGTCTTTTTTCCTACGGAGCCTGGCTCGCTTGATAGAACTTTTTTAGCGTCGCCGAACGTCTAACAGTTTGATCGCGTCGATATTGAAATGACTTTTTAATTAGTTTATTTCCTTTTAGACTTTATGAGACTGCGCTCTTGCCTCGCGCTGTTCCGTCTCTCGTCTGTGCACTTTGATAATTTTATTTATCCATAATTTCGTGAAAATTATGTTGGAAATTGGCACGAGCGCGAACTTTTGAATTAAAAAAGAAAATTAAACAAGCCAAATTTAATAATCGACGAGCACCTTTCGTCCTCTGCAGATAAATTTTCTATCCCCGAGAGCCTCTGTTTTTTTTTTAATTAAACAATTCGTTAAAAAACAACGCATGAAAAAAGTAGGTCACGGAGATGCCAGCTCGAATTCCAAAATTCGGCAGGGGATAAGAGGGAGGGAAAAAAGAGGGGGGCTAGAGTAGAGAGGAATTTTGTCATCGAGCCAAAAAGTCGGCTGCGAGCTTTTCGTATCTTGAACGAAACACGTGGTCGCTAAAGTTCCGACTCTTTCTCTTTCTCTCTTCTGCCTTAAGAAAGAACGTGGCTGAGGCTTAAAACTTAATTGATCGAGTCGTAGGCTGAATTTAAAGCCGCGAATCGATCGAGTTTCCCGTTCTACCTTCACTTACCTTCCGCGCCACCACTTCAATTGGAAACTAAAATTTTCAAAAGCCTAGCTAAACTTGACCGAACGAAATTTCTCCTTGGCAAATATCCGAGTGGTAGGGGAAAGTGAGAGGGGGTGGGGGTTGGAGGAAGAGTTAAACTTACGTATTACTTAAACACGTCGGGACTAATTAGTGCGATTGAACAACGGGCGGGTTCGTTAAAAAACATCGTGGGGTAAAGGAAGAGAAAAAAGAGCGAAATCACCGTAATAGAGTGGTCCAGTATTACAGTCCCAACTCCAAAAGGACCAGGACAATTTTCGAGAATGGGGGAACCGCGAGCGAGCGATTTTCGAGGACAATTACCAGTTTCTCAGGAAGGTCGGGGAGTAGAGGCGGAGGAGAGATGGAGTACTCTCGGGGTCGGGCGAGCGTTGCTGGTAAATGGGCACACGGGCGCCCGCAGCCCGGTACAGCCAAGGTCTAATCACATTTCTATAGAGAGAAGATTCAAATATGATTGCCCGAAGGGACGAGAGAGAGCATTGGCCCGTGCTTGCCCGCGTCATCGTCGTCGTTCACTTGTCGCTATTGCAGAGACGGAGATAGAGGAAGGACCGGTTGCGGCAGTCCGGGAAATCGCGACGGTACTACGGGGCACAATGATGATCCCTCTCTTCCTTTCAGCAGCTATAGGCTCGCCATTTGTTCGCGCACCAACGCTCGCTGGTTTATTTGCGTATAATAAACGCCTCAACGTTGCTCTTCTTAGCATCGGTGAAGCTTAAGATGAAGGGTCAAGGAATCGATTGCTCATGGCCCGTTATTGATACGAAGACAAAGTAACGTTGCTTTAAGAGACAAGAGAAGCAGAGATAGAGAGGGTGAGAGAGAGGGCGCGCTTTGTGTCGTGCATGCCGAGATTAATTTGCAGTGGTTCTAATGAGCAGCAGCTTCCCTTACAACCTGCCACCGCTACGCCGGCGATATAGAATTTCCCTCGTAATCGATCGATGTTCAGGTATAAAGAGACCCTCTCTCCGCTACAATCAACATTATACGTCGAGTAATTGGGATTGCTCGACAGTTATTTTGTATCAATAAGGAGTATTTAACGAAGAATCAATAAAGCATCGAGTAATTTAAGGCCGTTATAATATTGACGAGGCCTATTGTTGCCGCGGCGCTTTTAACCCCCCTCAGTCAGTGGATTAAGCACAGAGAATGAGAAATACGAGGCGCGTCGCGCGGATGAGCGATTAAACACGCTCTATACAGCGGACGAAGCACAAGTCTTGTTGAGCGTAATGAGCGCCATAGATTAATGGAAATAATTCAAATGTTTAGAATGTGCACGCGTTACACGCGCCTCTCTCTCTCTCTCTCTCCCTAAATGACAGGTGTAATCTCTCTATCTCTCTCTGGCTACGTGTAAGCTCTCTTGGATTTTCGGATCTCGTTGTTTCGTTGCAGCTGTGTTATACCGAGCACTCGATTATTCCGCGCCTCCCCAGCCATCGGACCAAAGTTCCGGCAACGATTTTCTCTTGGCCGCCTTATAATTGATGGAACGATGGAAGCTGATTGGAGCGCTTGCTAATACGGCAATTCAATATAACCACTCCTCGCGACTCTCATTTCCAATTATTGTTAAAAAAAACACGAGGAAGAAGAAGAAGAAGAGAAGTAGAAGGAAAAGGAAAGAAAAGTGAGAGAAAAGTCTTTATTCGTTTAAGCTCGCCGACGGACGAGCGACCGAACGACCATCCATCTTACGGCATCGTACTCGAAAGTATCCAACTTTCATTTATCCCATCCCTCGGCCATAATCACAGCTCTCTCTTTCTGCCACTCTTTCTCTCTCTCTCTCTCTCTCTTTCTCTCCTCGAGAAAATAGCCAACTCGAATAAAAAGTTACTCCATTAAGGACAGCTTAGCCTAAGGAGTGTACGGTGGGGAGCAAAGGAAAATTCGGCCAAGAGAGAGGAAGAGAGTAAAGATCATCTGGTAGGCCAATTCCCTCTGCCCTATTCCCCTCGCCTTGGAATTATATCCCGAATTATCGTGCGTTTCACGCTCTAATTTTTCTCCTCCAGGCTCTGCGGCTTGTAAATCGAAAATCAGTAGGGAGAAATAAGGCTTACGGCCGGATAGCTTCGCGAAATTACCTGCCTAGCTCCTTGCGAAAACTTCCCGAGGGGGGAGAAGAGCGCGCGCCGCGGTATTCGGCTCGGCGTGTAACTCTTCTCTCCCCAGGGAAGTCTCTCTTTCTCTCTCTACGATTCGCAATTACTCGGCACAAGTCGTCTCTGCGCGTAGCTCGGCAGGCGAAGGAAGGGAAAAAAATTAATAATATAAGGGAGAAATTAAGAAACCAAAGCCGATGGGGCCGAGTAAGCGAGATGAGAGTGGAAAAGTTTGGTTGGACAGGGATGGGGAGCAAGAGGCTGGCTTTGCAAATAGCCAAAGAGCCTCGGGGGAGCCAATCGACGACGATGCACAAATGAAACTCTCGAGGCCGATGAGGGAATAAATGGGAAGAGGGGGGAAAAAGGAATGGAGAGGCTAGACTATGTTCTCTCTCTCTCTCTCTCTCTCTCTCTTATCCATCGAGTAGCTCCGCAAGAAATTTATCGGACTTTCTCTCTACCACTATCCCGTAGTTTAAACTTTGTCATATCAATCCTCCCACTTTCTCTCTTGCCTACCGCTCGTTTTCTTTTTTTCTCTCTCTCTGATCTCGAGAGATGAATAAAAAATGAGCCGATAGATCTATTCTTGATCAACGAGCGCTTATGCATAATTTACGAGGACACGTGCACGCGCGCTTGTTTGCGCGCGGCCGATCGTCGTCTGTCTGCCCCTTCGAGCGCAATAATTTCAATGCTTGCATCAAGCCTCGCGTCGCAATTTTTCCTACCGGTATTTCCTTGTAAGTGCAAGAGTCGTCTACACGCGCGACATGCCAGAGCAGTCACGAAGAAGCTAGTCTTTTCGTCGGGCACTCGTACACTTATACCCTGAAAGTACGTGAACTGGAGCAGTCGCAGCTTGCCGAGGCTGAGTAAGGGAAGGAAGGGGGGCATGGAAACGCGCTCATTCTCTACGCCGGAGTGACGTCGCGTCTTTCACGAAACTGCTACAACGATCTTCCGCTCTATGGTATACTATATCTTCTCTAACTACGCTTGGCCAGATGCATCATACTTTATTTAAATCATAAAAGCAAAAATAAAAGGTTATGAATCTTGGGGTTTACGGGACCGACCCGCGTGCTTTACGACAAATAAAATCGACGCCTCCCTTTTTAAACCTCCTCACGCCCCTCTCTTACCCTTGTCTCCTCGAATGAACTTTAATGTTTTTATTTATTTTTTTTCGTACTTACTACATCTCTACCTTTCCTCTTTTTAAAAACATTTTTATCATCTCTACGACCCAGTCAGCGATCTCTTTTTGCTTTGCATAAATTATGTTTCTAAAGCACACCGACCAAAAAACATAAATTCTTTACTTTTCGCCGTAAAATGACCCTTAATCGCGTACCCTTCATTTTACCACATTTTTCAAAAATCCCTATGTTAATCTCGGATGATGACACCTTTTTTTCGTATTGTAACTCTCGGATTTCGTATCCAAAATCAGACTCGTACATGCACGTATACACCCAGGTGCGCAGACACGAACGAAGCAAAGGCAACATCAGCGCAATGGGAGTATCAGTTCTAGCGCGACTCGCGAACCAGTCGATTACGGCTCATGGACTCTGCGTATACTAAAGGCGCTAAATTGCCGAGAGCGACAGATCCTCTCCGGAGATCGATATAGATACGAGAGTGCAGCCACTGCTGCGAGAGTAGGCCCCGCGAGAACTGGCCTCGGCTGCAAGATCGATCGGCCAATCGGCAATCGATCGTCTACCGGCGAATTAGCGCAGCTATGGGATCGTCGGCGGAAGGGAAAGGTGTGCGCGGTCGAATTAATCCGGAGTCTGAATGAGCGCGCCGGTGGCGGAGGTAACGGGCCACACTCGTCGGCCTAGGGGCCATCCGTCTTATACGAGGGCCGAGCGCCAAGTTCCCACTGAGCTGGCACGGGCCAAAAGCTCTGGCGCTCTCTCTCTCTCAGCCCCCCTCCACTGCTGCTTCTAGTCCGTATACTCCCTGGCGGTTCAAAAGCCCAAAGCCATTATCTCTTCCAGCCGGGCCGCTGTCTCGCTATCGAATCACCGCCGGACGAGCCCCGTGCTCCTCGCGTGCGCGCTTTTCTCTCTCCCCGCCCTCCCTCATCACCTTTGTCAGCTCTTCTCTTGAGCTTCTTTCTCCGGGAGCAGGTTTGGGCAATAAGACGGCTTCGCACCTACTCGCCCATACCGCACGCAGGCAAACTCCTCTCTCTCTCCCTCGCCATTTTCTCACTTTTCCTTCGTCTATCTCTCTATCCATCCCCCTGCTTCCGATGCCTTGCTATTCGTCGCGCGTTTTCTCCGTCTCTTTCTCTTCCATCTTCCAACTTGCACAAATTGTTTCGCCAGAGCCCGAGGAGGAAGCCGTTCGGCCAGGTGGAAACGTGCGCGCGTATGAGGAAACGAGACCGGACGGATGTACGTCCATATATACTATATATCTGTATGGATGAGTCTGGGAAGAGAAAGAAAAAAGGGGGTCTCGGAAGAAGGCGCCGAGGGAACGTACGCGCGCGGCCACTGATCGAGATAAGACGTCTGTCAGATTTTTCTCCGGCGCCTCTTATCGAGCCGAGCTTCGCGCGCACGGCTCTGCCTAGGGGTGGGTGAGGGAGGAGAAAGATCTTCGCTGCTGCTTCGACGAGGTTCGTTCTATTCGACGATGATAAGACTTGCGCCGCTGCTTTAATCTTTTATTTTCCCCTTCGCTTCGTTTTTTCTTCTTCTTCTTTTTGATCCTCTAATCATTTAATTAAAAGCGATCGCCCGCTTGATCTTAGGAGGCGAGCGATGTCTGCAGCTGATAGCTTTAATAACGCTAAGCTTACAGGTGGGTTTAATTGATTTTATAGTCGACTGTGGCTTGATCTATAACGGCTGATATTGAGAAGTGAAAAATTAGCGAGTTTTTTATATTCACGGGGCGGCATTACCAAGTTGGTGCTGGACGCGTCTTTCTTTTTTTTTTATTCTCTTGGTCGAGATTACGTCCTCGAAGTTCTGAAATATTCGTTGGGCTGTTTAGATGGCGAGGGCTGACTCTTGAAGTATTTAATTTCAAAGTTGAGACAAAGTCAGAGCATAAGACTGGATATGCGTTTGTATAGTCAACCCAACAAGAAGTTCGCGCGAACATCCTTCCGCTAGACGGCGCATGATAAACTGTGCCGGGCTATAGCATCAGTGCACTGCTTTAAACTTTATAAATGCTTACATGATTATAATTAAATAACCTTCCCTGCATCTAAGCTTTTAGATTCATTAATTATTCAATTTTACTTGGAGATTATTTCATCGTCGATATTTTCGTTTTATCGTATAACTTCGTAGACAATCTTTTTACGTTGAAAATCAAATTCTTCAAATTTATATTTCAAAATTGTTAATTGACAAAAAAATTAAAGAAAAATATAGAATAAATCTAAATTTTCAATTCAACTTTTGCAATCACAGGAACGTACCAAAAACTTAAAAATTCTCGAAAAAAAATACTAAAAAAAAGTATAGACAGCAAACAACAGAATATTTACAAAGAATTTTCTGTTATTAAAAACTTCAATAGCCAGTCGGAAAGCAAAGCCATATAAATTAACTGTTTAAAAGAAAATTGTAGTTCATTAAAATTTATCACAAGGAAAAAAGGCTTGTTTCCCCAGTCCGCTCGATATTCCGACGAAAACCATTAGCCCGCTAACACGGTGAGGAGCAGTAGTGGTTGGAGAGCTGGCAAAATGCTGAATGTAAGCCCGAATTGTCACGACAATTGCGACTAATATAAAAAGCCCTTTTGTTCGCGGTAAAAGAGCAAAAAATCACGAAGCGCGTGTACACGCGCCCAGCCAAAAATATAAAATCGCCGTGTTCGCAAGCAGCAGCGGTGGAAAGCGACACAAAGAAACAATACGAGGGCCGCTCGAGCGACTCGGCAAATAAAAGCCTGCACGCGCCAGAGGCGCCTGACGCGGTTTCCAAATATTAATTCACAGCTGCATCCTTTCGTAATACCGAAGAAAAAAACCAGCTAATACCAACGGCCCCTCTCCTTCCTTGGCTCCATCGCGCGCGTGAGAGTGAGCCTCACCTTTGTTTCGCCGCTCTGCGTTCGCCACTGTTTGTTTCGTTGGCGTTTATACGCGGATTTTTGAATACCGCTTACCACTGCGATACAGAGCGACGATACTGTCGCGCTCTAATTATAAAAGCACCGGATGATTATGAATTCCGAGAGGAGCAAGAGGGGCGGGGGCATGATCGCGCGCAAACTCGCGTTGTTCTCGCGTAATCCGCTGCCGAGAGGGCTGGATTTGCGAGAGTTTGGCTACTTTATAGCTGGCGTTAATGGGCCAACTGGCGCGCGCTTGTTTGCTTGTATTATTGATCGAATTGATGGTGACAGGCGTAAAAAGAGATGCGCCCCAGCCGCAAAATAAACGGATTAACGCGGCCGCTGCGCCTACTATACTAATGAGCTTTTGGCTCGTGCCGTTACTTAAGATTATAAAGTAAATCGCCAGTCAGTTTTATGTGCCCGCGAGCCAACGATTGGAATATATTTATCTCGGTAAACGCGTCGCTGTGCCCTAAAGCATTCAAAATTGCTTTTTCAATCTCGCTCTCGAGCTATCGCTAGATTTATCGGGCGTTTTCGCGCGGCAAGTTTAACACAAAGACGTAGGCCGCGAGAAACTAAAGCCTACCTGTCGAGAGTGGAAAGAGAAAGGGGGCAAGGGGACTCCGGGAATCGATATATCCCTGGGAATGAAGTTTAAAATCAGGCCTGGCGCGGCCGAAGTTTTGAGTTATTGCAGTTGGGATTTCAAGCCGGAATTCCCTTCGGCCGCCTACACAGATCCGTTAGGCTATCCCTCCTGTGGAGAGCGAGGAAGAGAGTAGGAGCGGCGGAGTGAGAGAGAAAGGTCATATTGTTAAAAGGCCGCTCTGGGCGGTGGACGTGTGTTTGCAGGTACTATCTGGCGACGAGCGAGCAGGACCCGGCGCACAAGCACCTGTATCGAGTATCGAGCCTCGCTCGTACGCGCCGAGCGGCCGACTGCCTCAGCTGCGACGTCAAGCGCGAATCCGACGGCGCCGCCTGCCTCTACAATTGGGCGGAATTCTCCAAGGACAACTCGTACTACGCCCTCACGTGCGGCGGCCCCGGAATCCCGGAAATTACCATTCATAACAAGGTGAGCCAGAAATGCCCGGCGCAAACTGCGTCTACGCTGGCCCGCGCCCATCCCACCGACCTTTCCCTCCCCCGACGACGAACCTTACTTCTCTGGAAGCACTGCCGAGCAACTGCTGCGCCCCACTGCTACTCTCCCATTGCAGTAGATTCGGGCTACTGCGATATGGGCGATTCGCGCGCCAGCAGACGGAAATTGCGTGTTTTTTGATTTCTTAGACGAGAGAAAGAGCTCGTGCGAGACGTGGTTTAATATGCGCCGAACTTTTATTAATATCGTAAGAGTATTAAATATTTGAGGTATGGATTATTCCATTTACCTCGTGAATTCGATCTTTAAACTTGGCGAAACGTTGACTACATTGCGCTTATATTTCTCCAACTCATATTAACTTTGGCACGGTATGATATTGTATTTTTCTCGAATTATTTTAACTACTATTGTTTAATCAGAAGTTCGTATCGAAAAAAAAGTATTTCAAAATTATTTAAAATTCATTTCAATTTTCAATACTAGAGTTACATTCGGACGCGCAGACTTTTTTTCGGGTAAAAAATTGTACAATATCGAATGAATAAAAAAATGATACATGCATTTTAAAAATACACTGTTCACCATTATCGCAACGACTTGACCAATAAAAACTTTTTAATGATGCGTTAGCGTCAATTCGACACTGCACCGACGTCTCTTTTAACAAACGGTTTTAAAATTTTTAACATTTCCGTTATTTCCGCCGAAATTTTTATAACGCCCAAGCAAATGAAACGTTGCCAGAACGATATGGCATTGAAACTATGAACCGTGCGAGATAAAAGCCGGCTTTTCCCGCCGTGAACCTGCAAAATATGAAAAAAGGCCAAATAATATTGCATTTGCATAAGTTTCGAATCTAATTCGTAATGTACCTCTTCTTTTTCACCTAGAGAACTCGAATTGAAAAAAGATCCCCGGTAATACCATAAGCGAGTCTCTCGGCGATGTATGCCGTTATCTTTTTCTAAAGCGAATAAAAGGAGGGAAAAAATATTTCCTCCTAGCATATATACGGAACGTGACGTTAGCTTCGTCGACGTTTCCGACGCGAAGCAATGCGGGCAAAAATAAGAAGAAAAACGGAGGGACGAGGCAAAGCGGCCGGAGGAGATGAAAAAAAGTTCTCGGCTCGTCCTTTTTTCTCACGGGGCGTTTATGAAGCTTCGCGAGCGCGACGAGCTTGAAAGAAAAGTGGTCACGTAAAAGCCCCCGAGCTTGAGCATGTACCGATCGCTATATAACGCCAAGCCTAAGAGCGCAGGCAGAGAAGGGAGAGAGAGAGCCGAGTCGGGAAGCGTCTGAGGAGCCCAAGGGCTACACACAGAGAGCCGTGCGCGGTAACTGCAACGACCATCTCTTACGCTCTATTTTCATTTTTCTCCTGGGCGCCGGCTGTTTTTCTTTCCCTTCTCCTCTTCTAGCTCTCTTTCTCTCTCCTTCCCTTTCTCTCTTTATCTCTCTATCTCTCCAAGCCACTTCCCCCGACCTCTCGTCATGGCTGGTCGACGAGTTAGCCAAGCGATGCGGTGGCCGAGCCATTCCGGCTGAGTCCGGGCGAAATGTGATTTGCGAGCCGATTCCCCGTTAAATTCAGTTATCCCAACAGCCCTTCCTCAGCCCCCCTCCCATCCTACAGCCATCTTCACCCTTCTCCCTCTCCTAGTCGAAGCTTGGTGTTTATGGGGTTATGGAGACGGAGCCTCGCACGGATAACAGGTGTTATGTCGAGAGAATGACACGCTCCAAGTATACGAGCGCCAAAAAAAATATCCTGGAAAAGCTGATATATGCCCTTCTCCCCTTTATTTTTTACTTAGCTCTCGAGCCGGAAGCCACTAGCAAGATAATCTTAAGCATTTGACTCGGGTGTAGTAAAACGATCGCTCCGTTTGTTTGGATACTGACCGAATATTTAATTCTGCAGGGCGGTATACAACTAGCAGATGGAAGAGCCAGCTAGCTTTTTACCGGCTGACTTTCAATTTAACGCGCTTTTGTTGTACGCTTATTTTGAAAATATTTGTTTTGACTAACGTAAAAGTCGTTATCCGAATTTGCATCAATTAATCTTGTGTTTCGCGATACCTTTTACCCGAAGTTATTATAGAATTAAAGTGAATATTTTAATAGGTTTAATTTTATTCTCCTGTATATTATATGCAACTGCAAACTTTACGATAATGAATTCAAATCGCGGTAATTAAGCACGGGATGATGAATTTTGAGTTACGACGTGTTTAAAGCAACGTACAGTTTATATGCTGCTTTTTTTTTGTTTAGTGTAAAACGGTGAAGAAATATACTTGAATATTAACTAACAGGATTATTAAATGGCGAAACCGTTATTTTACACATCCGCGTGATATTAAACTTATAATGATAAACAATTTCGCGATGAAACCGGAACGAAGTAATCCTTTATAATATAAAATCCAACAATCTCAACACAGCCTCACAGCTGCACACAGACATACCAGTATTTGTTCTTTATTCCATTATCCATTCCCCGGAAATTTCGTTTTTACGTCCAATTCGTTATTGAAGAATAATCCAATGTACACGGCGTGGCCCATTGTCGTGACACACAAACACATCGCCGTATCGTTCCGCTGCTCAGTAAAAATGGAAAATTTTTTTTCTGCCCGTTATTAAATACGGATCGAGGCTCTTTTTCGTTTATGCGACCATCGGATCCTGCCGGTGTATGCCGGCGCGCTGCTGCAGGGGCCGATCACTTTTTCATCCTTTTCCCCGGTGCCGCAGCTATGCAGCCCGACCGCGAACCCATTCGCGGTGACTCCCTCCCTCTCCTCCTTCGTCAGCCGGCTGGTATTGCGCTTTTGCGCGTGTTTAAATATTGATACGCGCCCCACCGTATCGGACGAATTATTCACTCGAATCGGGAGGAATTCCTGGCGACGCTAGAATGTTATACATAAGCGAAAGAGAGAGAGAGAGAGAGATGCATTTTTGCCTGACGCTACAGCTGCAATTTAAGCCTTCTTTTTTTTCACCTATGCTCACAAGTTGCGAAACCACGGCAAACAATTGTTTTTTAATCTACCGTTCGTTTTTATCCCCCTTTTCCGTATTGATTCTCTTTTTATATGTGAAAAGTTGATTCGATTTTGTTTTAATAAAACGGACTAATTGTGAAAAGTGTATTTGTAGGATACTTCGAAGTTGGCCATTTCAAGTTAGAAGATCGATAAAATCCAATAACTTAAAAAAAAATCGAAATAAAAGTACAGAGAATTACGTGGTGAAAAAAAGAACATTAAAAAATTGTTAATGTACCCGTAAAGCTAAATATACTTATGATATATATTCAACTTAAAAATGTAAAATACGTAAAAAGCTTATTCCAAAGCGGAAATAAAATATCAATTAAATCGATGTATAGCGATCTTGTAACATTTTTTAAAATTAATTTTTTCGATCATTAACTGCAGTAAAATAATTAAAAGTTCTGAAACGACCGTTTAATATTTCCTTTTTAATATTGTCTTTTCTCGCTTTCCCAATTATTTGTTTTCAATCCCAGTAAATAAAAGTACTCTCTGAGAGGTGCTCTTGTGCGGTTTTAAAGAGCGAACAACAATTACTCTTTTATTCGCTGACGATCACGTAAAATCGAATTCTTCAATCCTCTGTCAATAAAGCAATAGTTGTCGTTTAAAGATAGCATATCGTTCGCTATTAAATTTAGTACATTTATATTAAAACACTTATTTTACGTTTCTTTTTGATAAAAAATTTAGATAATTTATGGATAAAAATTCTTGTCTTAATAGTTACATACCCTTTTTTATAATTTAACGACCACGACTTAATTATTAAAATATTTAAAAAAAAAGATTATCCGAAAGCTTTTACTTTCTCAAACTAATCTGAAACTAATTAATACAGCTTAAGATTAGACTTTACATAAAAAAAAACAATCCATTTTTCGTCTTACGAACAGTATCATTTGTATTCTTGCAGAATTCAACGAAACTGTACACGTGGGAGAGCAATAAAGCCATAGCAGAACTCATCGCCGAAAAGTCTCGTCCAATAGTAAAGAGGTTTACAGTGCCAGTTCCGGGAGGTTTTGAAGCTCAGGTTAAATTGCTACTGCCACCCGATGCGGACTTGTCCGGAAAAACCAAATATCCTATGCTTGTATACGTGTAAGTACACTTTGTGACATTATTATTTACTTTTATTTCTTTTTCTTAAGATTAATGTGCAAGATTCAGAAATTAGAAAATTAAAATTAAAAAGGTATAAATATAATTCTTTTAAATAGCTGGATTAAATTTTCAGTAGAATAGATCCGAAACGCGTCAGACGAGTTTCGATTCGTATAGTTATTTATATTTTTTTTATAGACACATTAAATAAATTTGATTTATAAAATAGCAAGTTTGAAAAAAATGCTTTAACAAATATCAAAATAACAAGCTAATCGTTCGTCTGCTGAACCCCTGAATCTCCAGCTAACAAAGAACGTCGTTTGTTAAAAAGAACCAAGATCGTCGTAAATTTTTTCCCCGAGTTCAGTAAAAAAAAAGCTCAGCAAGCACATTATGAAAAGCGAGAAAACGCCCCTTACATCCCGAAGCGAGTGTCCCGCGCAGAAGGTCGAGACGTTTTTTGCCTGCTGAACGGCAGCTACAGAGGTCGGGCGCGTACTCGCTCGCGGCGTTAAAACTTGCGAGTTTCGTCTTGAAAAACCGGTCAACGTCTGGGAAGAATGGAGGGGTGGGGGGTCACGTCTGACTTTCGCATATATCAGCTGCTGAGCCAGGATCTCATTGGGAGCACTTAAATCCGGCCAAACTCCGGCGAATCTATTGCCAGGGCTTCCTGCGCGCGCTACTACTTTATCGCACAATGCCAGCGGCTGCTCCTTGTTTATACATCGCGAGCTGCGTTTATTTTTTTGCTCTCCCCCCTCCCCATAGATCTTAATTTCGAGCCGAAAAGCCGCAGTTTCATTAAGCATCACTTTGAAGGCGATCCCTCTTGTCGACGACTCTCTAGGTCCCCCCCTGCTGCTTCGCCAGACTCATAAATAACGCAGGTAACCAGGCTGGAGTGTGCGCACGGGAGGACGAGGAAAGGAGGTAAAGAGAAACCGGGCGAAAAACTTACGGCGTTAATATCGACCGCGACCGTCATGAGTGTTGGGCCACCCTGTAAGTTAATTACGACGCTAAAGTCCTAGTTATCCTTTGGTAAGCCTCTTAATGAAATTCTTGTTTTTTTTTTGTTTGTTGAAAAAAAAAGATAGGCTAAAGTATGAAACATGTTTTGATCGCAATCTCTCCTCTTTGTTGACCTCCTTAATTGATAACGAAATTGATTTTGGCTTCCCATAAAGCTATATTTCACTTAATATCTCTTGTCGAAAGTTTGGGACATTAAACTCTTGTTATGGTTTATCGAGGTAATAGTTGCTGTACGAATTTTATTTATCGAACCGCTCATGCGAAGATAATTTTTCAACCTACTTATATCACAAAAAAGAAGGTTGCTTTTTGACAAGACGTAAAAGAAATGTATGAACAATCAAACGAGAACATCTATAAAATTATAGCGCCAAAAAAGCAACCGAACAAGACATTAAGCTCCGGCATCATGAGCAAAGCTAAAAAAGTAAGCGAGCGAATCTAAAAAATTTCGTGTCCCCAATTCCAGCTCACATTTTCAACATCTTTCACAGCCGAGCTGAGAGTCTCTTTAACGTATGTCCCATGCCGAACCGCCATGTACAGCGGAATCTCCGGGTAATCGCAAAGGAGCGTCGCGAAGAAAGCGATAGCAGCGGAGGAGGACTCAAGAGAAGCTTTCCTATCCAGGCAGAAAGTCGGAGGGTAAGGGGGGTGCAGGGTGGGCGGAGGATCGGATAACTCGCCGAAGGGAAAAGCTTTAAAGGAAAGGAGACCGTATACATGCTCTGGGCACACTCTCGCTCGGTATTCGCGGAATTTTATTCTCGGCGAACATCAGGCCCGAGAAGCTCGCAGCTCTTGCTGCCGGAATGCAGCTGGGAAGAAGAAACAAAAAAAAGAACAAAAAAAATGAGCTGGCGCTGCAGGCATATTACGCGCGCGAGGGGATTTCCGTGTTTTGGACCACCTCAGCAGTGCCGGCCCAGCGGAAATTTACACACGAGCCGAGCAGAGCGGCTCTCTCGATTGGCCGCCGTCTGTACTCGCTGCTGCCTCGTGTGCGCCACGCGCGAGAGGTATACACAAGCCCGGCGCCGCGACGCGATTTAACTTCCTGCGTAAATCCTAATAATGTCTAATTTGTAGGCGGCAGCGACGAGGAGAGAACTACTACGTTGCTACTGCTCCCTTTCCGCTTCTTTTTTTTTTTTTGCTTCCTCTCCTTCGGTTCGAGGCGGCAGAGCTGGACTTTTGCCGCTGCCGAGAGAGCGAACTTTTGAAAGACGGGGGCCGTAAAAAGTTGGCCGACGAGTCTGGGACCTGTAAAAACTTGCGACCAAGAGCGGCCCGGCCGTTAAGATATTAAGAGGTCGTTTGGGCTAAACGAACATTCCCGACTAATTTATCAAATGAGTTTGTTTTCAGTAATATTTAATTACCCATCCGCACCCACACTCCGCCAGAAGCGCGCGCTATCTCACTGATTTCTCGTTTGCTCCTCGCCTTCCATTCTTTCCTGATTATTTATTTTTTGCCCTTGACTTTTTTTTCGTTATTTCGAACGGGACAGTTCCACTTAATTGCTCGTTGCGATTTGTTTGCTAAATTGCGCCATTTACTTGATTTATATTCAGCGAGACATTTTTTTTTACTAACCCCCACCCCTTCCCGGTTCAAAGCGAAGTTCTATCGCGCGCCACTCTGCGAAAAGATTTTTCTCTTGGATTCGAAACTTGAGGGGAATCCTTTTGCCGGATGAAAAATCCTTTTGCGACGTGAAGATGTATCACCGGCCATTGGCAACTAACATGAAAATTTTCTTATAACAAAAGGGAGGTATTTGGAACGTTAAGGAATCTACGGCAACAAAAAGTTTTGGCCAAAAGAACGTTGCTTTTTTTTTCATTTTTGTTCTTTTTTATTTTGAAAATAATTTGTTATATTAAAAATAAATATAATACGATATTATCTTTTGAGAATGCCTACGTCAAAGTTATTAATAAATTATGTTTGATATGAAACAAAATATTCGTGAAATGTAGACATAACGGGCATTAAATTGAATTATTCTTACGTTATTTTACCATTACATTTCATTAATAAAACAAAAGTGTTGGATTAATACAAATGTGCTCTGCGTATCTTATTAAATGAACAAATATGAAATGATACTGAGAAAATTCAGAAAATTTTCCATTTTATCAATTAACATTTAGAATAGAATTTTCAATTTTTCAAACTGTTATAAACAACGTTTATAAATAAAATTAACGTAACGAAATATTTCAAGTTAAAGAAAAGTATTTCGTTTCAACGAAAACACACAAAGCTCATACATCCATCAGGTTTATGGGTATTTAAGACTTTGGAAAATTAAGTAAGTGTAAACGCATTGTACGAACGTCACTTAATCTCCCTATGCTCTAAATCCAATAGACGCACACTCCGTCATTCCCTCTAATGGCTAATCCATCAAGTGCCAGGCATAAAATACCGTCTCAATACATTGCTAAAACTCCTTCCAGTCTTTCTTCTTGTGTACCAAAGCAGCTGTTCTAAGCCGCATAAAAACAGGGCTCTGTTCTATTATCGGGGCAGTAGTAGCAGTAGTGCAAGATCAGCCAGCCATTCCGAAGACGTTCAATCTCGCTTGGCGTAAAAAGCAATTCGACAAGCTCCGACAAAGGAAAAGCGGTGTTATAGAGAGAAAGTAAGCGAGCTAGAAACCAGTCGTCCCACAAAAAAAGAAGACAGGAGGGGAGGGTACGCAGGTCCTCCATCGGTCCATGTGCGCTGTCGGGTGCACGTGGCCATTCGAAAGCCACTGCCGGGCCGTATGTCGACGTCTGATACCGACGCGCTGGATACTCAATTCGCGTCTTTGCAAGGGCTTGCTTCTAGGTCACTTTTAAACGAAAAATAAGTCGATGGCGAGCAGGAGAGAGAGAGATTTGTAAAAACGCGAGTTCGAGAGCAAAAACTTTTAAACGAAGAAGCTACTCGCGCGCGCACGCGCTTATTCGAAACAGAGATCTGCGGGACTGTGGGCGGGCTGCTCCTTTTTGCCATAGCCACAGCGTCGTGGTTGCCTAGTGGAGCAATCGCTCGGCTGAAAGTAGCTTGGGAAGTTCAAAGGGGCCTGCCGACCAAATGGAGCTCCGAAAGATTTTCCAGGACGCCGCTGATCCTCTTGCACGCGCACGCGTGTTCGTAGCTGTGTACACGGCCAACTTTCACGGGACACGCTGCTTCGACGGGATTATTCGCGGAGCTTGGGGCACCGGCAAAGGGGACGCACGCGCGACGGAGCTTGCTAAAGCTCGCGGGCAACGCTCGAGGCGAATACGTAGGCGAGGGTGTAAAAAGCGAATTTGCCACTGCGACGGAGACAATTTTTTTCTTTCTTTTTCAAGTCGAGCTCTTACTTTTGCCTCTTGGACTTCCTACTGTCGCTCTTTGGACGACAGAGGCGCTATGGACTGCGGCTCGAAACTTTGGATGTGTGTGCGCGCTTAGAGAAGCGAAGGGAAACGGATGGGAAGAGAGCCACTAGAAATTCTCGAGTGCTCAAAGTCCAGTCGAACGCTTATTACAATTTAGACTCGGCGAATGAGCGAAAGAGAATCAGCAAGAAGAAGCTTATGGGATTAACGGAAAACTCTTCGTTGGGGCTAATAAATGCCAGGGTATTTCGGGACGAATCGACGACGAGCGAGAGAGAAGAGTATTCTGTTCATTTTATCTTTGATCGTGTTTATCGGGAAAAGCAGGAGCTTCGTTTGATTTGGCGCGCGCAAGCTTTTTACTAACGAAACTCGATAGTCCGCTGCAGCAGCACCTGACACACCGGCGATTACTCGCTTCGTCTCTCGCTGCTCTAACCTCATTAGGAGAATCTACATTTCCCCCTCTGGTAGCCAGTAGCAAGAGAAAGAGAGTGAATCCTAAGCTAAGGAACGTGGAAGAGCCGATGAACGATTCAATTTCCAGCGCCTTTGAATTTGCGCCCCAACACCTACTTTTCCCCTGAGTAAATTTGTACCTCGATGGAAAGTCCAAAGTGTTCCAGCGCCGATAAGAGTTATAATTTGGAAACTCGAAAGTTGGGCCCTGCTCGAGATGAACTTAGGACGAGTGATCTAAGGGTATATTTTTCAAATATTAATTGGAAGATTATTTGGCCAATGAGGAGAATGAAATTTTGAGAGATTTCTTTTCTTTTTGCAGAACGTTTAGAAGATTAAACAAAAAATTTGTGTAGCGTATTTCATTTATAAGCGAAGTACAGGCAAGCAAGATAAATTTGTCGCTGGACAAACTAATTTTAAAGTAAGACATAGTTCTCGGAACAAAGATTAATTTCAGTGTATCTTTGTGATTTTAAACTTTTACCCCGGAATTAATGTCCATCTACGAAGCTTGTATTAATACTTTAACAAAAAAAAGCAAAATTTTTAAAACTACACTGAAGAATAACGTCCGGAAGTTATAGGGATGAAACAATGCAAAACTAAATATTAGATTAATTATTGTATGCTATTTCGCAATTAATGTCGCTGTTGAAATTGCTGTTATACGTTTCAAGTTGGAAACAGAGAGTGGCATGCGAAGGCTCAAAGGCAGTTTGATTACACTAACAGACAAATTTAATTAAAGGAAATAACGCGAGATTCGATTATCATACTAATGTTTAATTATCGAACTAAAAGTACATAAAATTTCGGAACATCGCGAGCACGTGCTTTTTTTGCGTGAAAAAATAATCCAAAATACATGGAAACTAAATATGTTAACTACACAGGACAGGGTGAGAGAGAGAGAGAGAGAGAGAGAGAGAGAGCGTATAACATCACATCACAAGCTGCATTCTAATCAGCTTTACGAAGTTGTCTTGGATCAGATTAACCGTATACGCCCTAAGCCTTCTTAAGGAGCCAGAGCCCGGCTTTACGGCTATTCAGCCTTCTGAAAGTACATTTTCTATAAAGACGCGTGTGCTTTAAAAATTCAAGGGAAAATACACCATCTACCATGCGCAGAGACATTCTTTATTATTCTCTGTATTATTCACGCGCGTTCACCCTTAAACTTTTTACTATTGCAACGCTGGCACGCGCCATTTTTCATTGGTTTACGTCTGTCCTGGCCAAAACCCCCGCGCCTTTCTGACTTTCAAGATTGATGAAAACCTTTAATACTTCACGAGGTTCGGATAAATAAAGAAAAAAAAAAGAAACAACACGATAAATTCATGATAATTGAAAGTTATCCGATAGCCGTATAATATGCTCGACGAAGAATAACCAGAACGCAGGAATAAGAAATGTACAAGCTCCTAACGAAAGCTTGATTATCGTCATCATTTTTATTATTATTACTCGAAGTATAGCTAATAAAAATAAAAATAAAGGATAATACTAGGTAAAGGTCTTACGGAATTTTAGTACACACGCAGAGGAAGCAGCAGACGATCGAGTATTCGCGGTATCCGAGAGAACGATTGCATCCCACTCTCGAAAAGCGTGCGCGGTAACATAGTGAAAGCGCGCGCGGATTTGGTAATTAGTTTCAACCATGCAACTGCGGCGCGGAGAGTGCATTCGCAAAGTTTCCAGGGCCAGTCCAATCTGCTCTCTGCTGTAGCTATACCAGCACTATGAAGGAGAAGGAGGTCGGTCCTCCTCCGCTGCAAGACTGAGAGGAACAGGCGAATGGGTCATCTTGGAGCTTGCACGGGACCACAAGCACAAGCTCAAAGGACTCAGGAGTAGTCCGTTCTCCAATGGGCACGGCGATGCCCCCCCCCCCCGCGTGTTATTCGAGAGCATCGAATTCGAGTTATCCTTACAGCAACTCTCCCTTTTGCTTTTCTCGCTACGTATACGTATAGCCATGCACTCCTTCCTAATGTAGATTCGGATAATTTTCACTGGACAATTTGTAGCTATTGTTCGGCGCGGTAACGCGACCTGCTATTTCGACGATAGTTACCCAGGCTACTCGGAGCGCTATAGAGAGGAGCCCGTAGTTAGGAGAGAACGCAATTCGCGAAATTCCTCGTTATCGTACATACAGCTCTCGCTCTATCACTAGATGAAAAGCCTCGGAATAAACGAGAAAGGAGGGATTCGATAAAGTTCGAAAATAGCTTTTGAAAAAAAAAATTATATTCCCCGAGAGAGAGAAAGAGGGTTGTAGTTCATAGCTTGAAATACGGGCGCGCTATAGTCTATCAGCGCATACGGAATCCCTAAGCTAAGTAGCTTTGCTGAAAGAGGAAAGAAAGGCATTTCCGGGCGATCGGATTATGAATAATTTTGCCGATAGTTACGCTTCGGTTGTAGACTGGAAGAATGCTGATTACGAGGGGCCCGCGCTCGCTCGTGTCCTAAGGCCAAGCGCTGCTTTATTTAGAACGAGTTCTTTGATGCGAGCACAAGAGAGGCAGAGGAAGGGGGCAAAAAAGAGCGATGGGAGAGAAAGGGACGAGCGGCAAGGGAGGGACGAGGGGGGGGGCTGAAAGAGAATCTGAAAACAAGCGCGGCGCAGAGAGAAATCGGGACGTCTGGAAAACGCCGCGGGCGGCCGAGAGCGCGCGGCACGGCCCACTCTGCGGACGAGGCTCTCTGCCGTATACCCCTGTGCGCTACCCCTTTGATCAGCGATTTTTTCGTTTTACGCCGAAAAAAAAGGATTATTTTGGCATTACCCGACGACTTCCCCCCACCCTCGACCACCTAGTAGCTGAATTTTGAAATATGGAGACGAAGACATTTCTTTTTCTCGTGATCTCAAAGTAGACAAAGAATGCCGAGTTAGCTGGAATTTTTTCATCTTTCCAGAGACTAATTTAAATTTTTTTCCTCTCTTGCTGGGCTATTTGTCGCTTGATATTTACTGGTATACACTAGCCGGCAAACGCGTGCCGTCTATTTATCTAAAAATTTTGGGATTCACGTGGGGACTGGCGCGGTGGGTAACAAAATTTTTCAGCTGCGCCGCGCGCGTTGAAATAAATATAGAGACGCTCGCTCTCGCCATGATAAACTCAATTTCAGCGAGATATTTTTTGGTCTACGGAGGCCATTGTTTTCATTTTGTACAGTAGGCGTGGAGAGATAACAAATTGTCGCTCTGGAAAAAGAATGAAAATTAATTTTTGGGATGAAATTGAGGCCCCGATGCGGGTTCACCCGATTTTGCACTTGTTTCGCTGATGTGTATAAGGGTTTCCTACCACTACGTAATGCACTAGCTTCAAGAACCACAGCGCTCAGACACTATTTTACTTTTAGCCAGCTGAAACCTTCATGTGTAATTCAGCACTATTTCTTCTTGGAGTAAATTCTTAAATTTATCAGGCTGCTCGCAAATAATTTACACCTAAATAGCTTTTTCAGGTCAGCGAGAATGTTTAGCTTAATAAAATGATAAATATTTCAAGATTAAGAATCGGTTACGTACCTTTCATTATTATACGTAGCGGGGAAAAGTGCATTTGAAAGCTTTTTTTCCCCTCCTAACAAGGGGAGCGTAACTCAAAGGCATTTTCTAAACTGGATAAGACCTAATTAAGCACCCTAGCATGTAAGCTCATGCTCGTAAATTTTAAATTACAATGCATAAAGACAGATTTATGGTAAATTATAAATGGTATAAGCGAGCAGTACACAATACGTTGCACGTGGAAGATATTTAGATAACGTAGCAACAACAAAAAATTGTTTAATTTGTAACATAATTTATTTGGGTACAATTAATTGAATTACCATTTAGAACATTTATTTTTATCGTAAAACACAATCTTTCTGCAATTTAACGTTTGCCAATATAACTAAAAGTTACGTTAACTGGATTAAAAATTGAAACGTTAGACATTATTAAATTTATACGAAAACGAAATAGTCAAGTATTCTGCTGTAATAATAAAAAAAAATAATTGATAGAGCCTCATCAAATAAAAGTTGATTATTTTTCTTTTTCAGATACGGTGGA
The DNA here is from genome assembly GCA_030522585.1 of Anagyrus pseudococci. Lineage (NCBI taxonomy): Eukaryota > Metazoa > Arthropoda > Insecta > Hymenoptera > Encyrtidae > Anagyrus > Anagyrus pseudococci. Next base: position 42,336 of record JAPYYQ010001298.1, read on the forward strand.
CCAGATACGAATGAAGTAACCGAGAAATTTAATATAGATTGGGGAACGTTTCTGGTTACCAATAAAAGTATAATCTACGCATCGATCGATGGCCGGGGTACGGGGCTGAAAGGAAATAGTATGATGTTTGCAGTTTACAGAAATCTCGGTACAGTCGAAGTTACGGACCAGCTGAACGTTACGAGGTAAGGCGACATTCAATTTTGCTCCGATTTCTCGCGTAAAAGTTTCATTCGAAATGTCAATGTTATCCCGCTGTAATCATATCAAATAACAATTTACATAAAGGACGTCAATTAAATCTGATCGACCTATCAGCAAATACTGAATATCGTCGTCGAAATGAAGCTCGAGCTACCTTAATTCATAAAATTAATTAACAACGTCTACAAGACGTAGATTGCTTTATCTCGAAATGCTGCGATATATTAACAAGTTGTCACGAGCTTATAACGGCGTTTACAGAGCGCTGCCGCGTAATCAGCCTTAAATTAATATTGCGCAATCAATAACTGACTTGCGTTGCGTAATCTTGAGGTTGTCGCTCGAGCAACACTTTCGTCGGGACGATAAATCTCATCGATCACGTAACGTCAGTAGCCAGCTCGTTTCCTCTGGGCTGAATAATTTACCGAGACGCAACGTTGTCGCCGTCGACCCTGTCGTCGCCTCGATAAATTTTCAATTTGTGCAATTAATAATCGCGGAATTTCATATCAAATATTTTGAACGTATAAAACAGAGGAAAAGAATCTCTCGAGATCTCGTGACTTGTCGTGAAAATAAAACACTGCACATACAGTGGACGAAAAGAGAGACCGTATCCGACTTTAGCTCTTACTCACAAAGTCGTGGAGAAAAAAGGAAAAAAGAAGGTGGAGGGGGGGGGGGTAAGAGAGTTGCGGACAACGTGAAATCCTCGGTAAACGAAAAGTTGGCCCAAGCGAGATACGCATCTCCAAGCTAGTCGACGGGATCGAAGGGGGAAGGGGGGTGAGTGAGTACAGTTCGACAATGGAATCACGCAAAAGTAAAAGAAGCGATAAGACGCAGGCTGCGTCCCCGCAGCATAGCTCTTTTCCTCTTTCTCGTAAATGAATTGAAGCAGAAAAAGAGCGTGTCTAGGAGAAAGACAGAGAAAGGGAGCTCCAGGTTGGCGAGGCTGGACGGCAAGGTACGTAATCTCATGATCCCGCGGCTAACTTCCGACACCCGTACGCAAGCGAATTAAGCCTCCGAGCGTTGCCCTGTGCGCTCCTCGTCCCTCTGACCCCCCAAGTGCTTGCAAGTTTTTCTATACTGCAGCTGCAGAATACACGTGTGCTTCTGCGCGCACTCCGAGGCTCGAATATTTTTTTTTCTTGTTATCCTAGTAGTGCGGCCGTTCGCGAGGGATAAGAAAACGTTAACAAGAAGAAAATTGCTTCCAACTCCGCACTGAATTTATTTCTGCTGAGGAAAGTAGAGAGTGAGAAAGAGCGTGTGTGTCTGGAGATCTTTTTACCCTTAGGCTGCTCGCGCGCGTCAAGAGAGGAGAAACCACGAGAGCTTGGGGTAATTTATTAGGATAGGCAGGCTGGCCGACTTAGTTGCGCGAAAATTTACCAGGGATCCGCGCGCGCGAGAGAGAGATATGTGTATAGGAAGCCCGATGCACGGAAAATACGAAAAGCAAGCTTTGCGCGCGCGAGCTTGCGGCAGTCAAAGCTCCGAGAGTGAGAGGTAGAGACAGAGAGATATCGTTCTCACTTGCGAACGAGAGAGCGAGTGAGAAGAGCAACTGCAACGGCCTTCCTCTTTTCTCATTTCTCCCGAGACCCTCTGGAAAATTAGCTTACGTATACTCTTCGTAGCTCTCACTGATTTCGTAAGCAGAGAATCTTATCTGTCCGTCTCACTCCTATCCCTTGCCTTCTCTTTCTCTCTCTCTCAGTTATCCCTCCCCCTCGTGACTTATTCCACATTTAAACTCGCTTATCTACGTCTGTCCCGGGGCGCTGTACTGCTGCTATACTTCGTACACTTCGAAAAACCGACGTGACCCGTATCGCGGAGAATAAAAGTTAGCCCCATCCTCGGCTGACGGAGTCACGCCGTTTCTCAACTGTACACACGTACATAAACGCCTCGAGTCGCCTTAGCCTTCCTCACCACCACCACCAGCCTTCGGTCCTCCTCGACTCTTAGCCAGTGTGTATATGTGTGTGACGAGGTTGAGCGCCTAATTCGCACCGTCGCGCTCGTCGAGAGCCAGCAGCTTCCGGCGTCGTAATCCGCGCGAGGGAAACTTTGACGAGCTGAAGCTGCTGTTCTCAATGAGTATCATCGGGGACTGACGCGCCCCTGACGACGACGGGGCAGGGGAAGAGGAGGGTTGGGGCAGAGAGCAGGGGGCATCATTAACTTCTCTGTCCCGGGGGTGCTGCCGCTGGCTGCTGGCCGCCTCTATTTTCGGCCTCGTTAAAGACAGTTGCGCCACCGAGAGACGAGCCCGAGGGAACTGCCACGACGACTACGGCGCCGACGATGAGGAGAGGAGAGTCTTCCCGACGGCGCGTCTCTGCGGGACAGGGACTTTGCCCCGGCAGCGTCTTCGTCTGTTCTCGCTCTAGGCAGCGCGAGTATAAACTATACGTAACAGACCCACGGCAGTACACTTTTTTTTGGCTTTTCTACCGGGGGATTATGTGTGTGTGTGTGTGTGTGTGTGTGTGTGTGTGTGTGTGTGTGTGTGTGTGCGAGTGAGTGGTTTGTACCCAGTATGTATTAGTGGAAGGGATAAAATAAGATCTACGTGCCCTTTGGCAAACCTGCACTAGTTTCGAGGCCGAAATCGGCTTGTCGGTTTGGAAGCTACGTCAGATCTTTGGCACGGACTGAATTTGCGGTTCCAAGCCACTCAAAGGATCGTCTTCAAAGCACGTCTTGGCTAACATCCGAAATTTGTTAATGTCTTAACAGACAATTCTCAATTAATTTTAAGACTTGATTGGTTTACGTTTAATTGCTTTTTACTCTGATTGCGTACGCTTTCGATTTAATTGAAAAACATGTTGAATTGTTTATTACTTAGTTTTATTTATTTTGCAAACTAAGTAATTCCCGAACTGAGTAATTAAAATATTTGCAACTCTCGGCTTGACGAGAACCCAATTGTGACTTGCAAAGCATAAGTCGTACCTAATAAACGTGCAAAGTAAGCTACAGCGGTTGTGCATAATTTTCTTAGGGCACATTAAGATTAATACAGTTGACAGATTCAGAAATTTTGCTAGCTACGTTACTGAAATTGTTTACAAACAAAGCGACTACGTAGGTTGAAAAAATATTCGAAACATGGTCGTAAGCTAGTAAAAGTTGCAAATTAGATTGTTTCTTTTTTGTATTTTTTTTTTTTTTTTTAATGAATTTCGAAAACGCATTTCTAGTCCTTTTTTTATATTTACAACTTTTTCCATTAAGGTTACGCGAAACAAATGAAACGCAAGGAGAGAAAGAGGAAAAAAAGCAGGCGGTAAACAAAGTTTTGTTTGACAGAAAATACAATATTTTACGCTTTTTGCGTTTTCAATTTAATTTTCTAAAAAAAAAAAAAATAGTGAAAAATATTCTCATCCGGTTTATAAAATATTCATGAACGCAGTAAAATATTTTGGAGCACTAGCACGCGCAGCCCGAGCTATCGAAACCGAAAGCGTAAAAGAAAAGCATAAACACGCGCACTGTACTGATTCAACTCGAACAATCAATACTTTTTAATCAAAAAAATAAAACAAAAAGCCGATGAAATCGTTCACAGAGCCTTGGAAAGCCCTTTACGATTTTCAGCTCTAAAGAATATCCCGCCGATAGACAATAGCAAATCTTTTTCATACACCAAAGTCAGTAATCGGGAAAAATCGACTTGCACAGACCAGCGTGTTTCTTGTATGTGAGTTTGCCAACACAGAGATGTCCGATAGAATCATGCTTCGTATGTTCAGTGCTCACACATACAGACAGCCAAAGAAAAAGAGAAAGAGTAAAAGAGAAAAGCCGTAACAGCAAGAAAAAAAAAAGAAGAAGAAGAGAGTCAAGGAGGCTCGAGAAAGACGGGGAAGTCGGTCAGAGAGAAAGAGAGGCCGCGTTTCAGCGGTGACGCTGTACGCGGCATTCGAAAGGACAGTGGTGCGGGAAAAAGGGGAGGCGGTAAAAGAGGAGGAGGAGGTCCCGCGCGATTCCGCAATCACTTGGCCGCTCTCCAATTTCGCGACTGGCTTTTTGCGCCCGCGCCTGAGAGAGAGAGAGAGAGAGAGCATGCGATGCGCTAGCAAAACACCGGCCGCAGCAGCAGGAGCAACGGATAGGAGGACCCCGGGTTACGCCCATGGCGTTGAAGATGAGCGGCGGCACAGCCAGCTCCTGGTGTGCCCACCACCACCACGTGCTGCAGAGCCGAGGATATATCACAGTGGCGAAAGTGGTCAGACGGAGAATGGCCGCATCTCCCAGTACACGGACCGGATAGAAGAAGCTCACCCCAGCCCTCCGTTTTTCGTTAGCCCTATACTGCAGAGCTTCAGCGCTGACGTTTATTTTGTCCGACTGCTTCTCTGGCTTTTCATATTTTCTTTTCCTCGTTTTCGAGCCGCGACTATCGATTGTGCTTTGCGCCGCGAGAGAGATTTATTAATCGCATAGGCCGTTTGATAAAGGGCCGCGCGAGTTTGTTTTGAATTCGGGCACTATCCCTCCCTCTTACACCGCCGTCGATTCGCTATTGTCGTTTGTTTATTTATTGAGCAACGTTGGCGGAGAAGGAGGAGAGGGGCCGAGAGGGACGGAGTTGCGGGAGGAAAAAAATTTTTATTGTTCCGATTTTTTTCGTCCGCCCTTGCGCAGCGCGCGCGCTGCTGGGCTATCTTGAAAAATAAAGATAATAGAGCACGGGAGGGAGAATTATAGAAAAATATATAGGGTGTTTGCTCGGCTTATCCCGAGCGCTATAAGCTTTATCGAATTGAGTCGGTAAACGACGTGCGCGCTTGAAAAATTTTTATACGAATTTTATTTTTTTTTATTATTTTTTTTGTCCTATACGGCTAATAAATTATTTTTTCGATTAACCGAGATAAAAACGAAATCGTTCATAAATCCCGTTTTCTGCATTGCTTTTTGAAATAAAATATTAACTCTTTTGTGCGAGTATTACAGTGAATAATATAATGGTATATGACGCTTTGTGTAATAAATCTATCCTTTAAACAACGTACCTTTAAGTGCACCAGCTGTAGAGTGTCTGCGCATAAAGTTCTCATGAAGCCCGCGCTGCGTTATAAACATCAATTTATTTTCTGAAACATATATAGCACATTTAATAAGATAAATATCAATAGACGCTATGATATATTGCTCGTTGAATCAACGATGTAAATAATAATGAAAAGTAAATTAAGAAAACATATGTACGCAAAATTTTAATAAATTTGTTGGCAGACGGAAAAGTTTTAACAAGCCAACTGAATCCGCTTGAAAATTTCAATCACCGATTAATTTTCCGAAACAAAACAACATATCTCCACGCGATCATTTATGGAATATTGTAATAACGGTTATAAAAACCCTTAATTAAAAAAACAAAAATTGAAGAGCCAACCCTTTGAAAAGCCAAAGAGACAAAAGAAGGTAATTTTTCGTACAATTAGCCTCATATACAGCCGTCGGGACATTATTACAGCTCATTAAAAACGCAATTATCTCCCTCGTACGCGTTTTTCAACCTTCATCGCGCGGCCTGGCAGGCCCAACTTTTTAGATTGCATTTTAGAGTGCTTTGCACTTAATTTGAATTAGCCCCCCTGTACTCGAGCTTTGAAAACTTAACTCGAACAACAAGCCTACTTTTTCTCCATCCCTCTCTCTCTCTCTTCAAATGCTTTTGTAATTTGTAAAACAACACGCAAACTTCGAACTTCCCCTAAGCCCTCCACCGATCTCTCAATTTTCCTCTCTCGAACCAACCGCTTTTCAAAAATTCACCTTTACCGCTGGGAGGGAAAAAAAAGGAAGAAAAATACCCAACATCAACAAACGCCATTGTTAAAAGAAAAAGTAGCCAACACTGGACTATAGCTCGTCGACATCCAGAGAGAAAGAGAGAGAAAGGTATCCCAGCAACGTTCAGCTCGTGATACGAGGGTGGCGAAGTATAGGGCTCTCGAGTGTGTGACTCTCAATTGGAATGAAGCAGAGGCAATTCGAGCGAAGAAGAAACGTCAAGACTACGGGAGGAGGCAGGATAGGGGGAGGGGGGGGGAGAATTGGCTCGTTCGATTCCGAGGATTTCTGGTCTGGGAAAAGGGTAAGGTCCGGCGCATGGGCTCTCTGTCCGCGGGGTTACAGATAGCCGGATATTCGGATTTCTTCCACAACTGCTCTGGCACCTCGTCCACGAGAAACGACCCGTGGAATGGATCGTAGATTCGTGTTAAGGCTTCCCCCCTCCCGCCTTTTCCCTCTCTCGGCTAGAGGGAATCTTGAGGCGACGGCCTCGTTTGTAATGCGAATCGCGCGACGGTGCGATAAGTCGCTGCGGCTATGCGACAAATAAACGTGGGCCAAGCTTCCTGATTTATCGCCGAGACAAGCGTTTACGATGGCTCTCGGCGCGCGGAAAATCGAAAGCCGCGACGAAATAATTGTATATCCCCGTTTTACCGACCTGAGCCTGGGGGGGATATTTTTAAAATGGATCCAAGGGAATAGGGGATCGAGGAAAAGATGGGAATTTTATTCGCTTGATAAGCGGATTGATAGCTGCAGGATTTTAGGGGGCGAATTTTTCAATTAAAGAGCTTCTCGAACATCGTCAAGTCTTTCGAATTTTGTCATTGAAATAGTTTTTTTTATAAATAAATGGATGTCTTGTTGATAGTTTCAAGGGATATTGCGTTAAATTTTAAAGATAAGGATCTTTTCGTTAGAGTGTCAGAATTGAAATCGTTCACGAAATCCTACTTGGGGGGCCGAGTCTTAGTTTCTTGAACAAGTAATTTAATGAGGAATCTGCTGGACGATCGTTTCTTGGGAATTAATTAAAATGCCGGGCTACAAAGTGAATTTTATTAATACTTTTCCATTGGTGCGCCGGCAATGAAGTTCGGATTAAACTTATTTAATAAGATTTTACCTATTGCTAATTCAGACGTCGCGATGGCTGCGAAAAGTTTGCAGCTCTGATGTAATTACTAGATTCAACAGTGTAAAGTGAAATTTAAAGCAGATGTTCATTTATGTATTCATAGAATTCATTTTATACTTTTTTTTTTTTTGACAAAAAATTGAATAATTTCTTTCTTCGGCGAAATATATTTTTCCTTTCAATTCAAGTAAATTTAATGACACTAACACTTTGTAGAGAAAAATACTGATCATATACGAATTTTGCTAAATTTCAGGTACATCCAGAACAACTATTCGTTCATCGATCGCACGCGCACGGCGATATGGGGTTGGAGTTACGGAGGCTACGCGACGGGCATGGCACTGGCAATGGATACCAATGGGATTTTCAAATGCGGCTTGTCAGTTGCACCCGTGACCGACTGGACACTCTACGGTAAGAGAGCAGCGTGCTTTTGATAACCCGCCGAATGGCTTGCAAAGTTTCGCGAGCGCGTGCGACCCAGCCCAACCACCCCACCCCCTTTCCCCACCGCACGGGGGCTCTTCAGATCCACTAGTTTGCCAACTAAAAATTTCAATCACCGCTCGACCCCCTTACAACTTGCAAATTTCAATGTTTATTGCTGCTCTAACAACATGTAACACTTGTGCTTTACCAATCTACTCGCCTCTATTAATTTACAGCAGTTTTATTCAACAAAGTTTTTCGTTCTATTACGTGGAAAACTAAATTTTATTACCAGCACGCGTAACATTTTGTAACAGAGGACAAAAAAAAATCCCGCTTGTTTACGTCTCACTTTTTTTATGTCCCATTAAAATTGAAATTTTATCAGCAGACATACCTATACGGCTTATTACAAATTTCAGTTTAGTCGGAACGGTAGTAGGTCTTTTCGACCACATAAAACTTCTATCTATATGTAAAGCAACTCATATAAAGGCAGAGCCGCGCGACGAAAGGCCTCGGACCGTTTATAAAATTTATTTTGCATGCATAAATTTTAATACTCAAACGTTTTTCTCATTTTTCAATGAAAATTTCCACCCTACTCGTAACACACCACCCGTTCCAAAGACTTTTCTTTTTTTTTCAATTAAATGTTTAAATAAGTTAGGGCGCGTCGTTTCGGAGTATACACAAGACATTCCTTACATAGTCATAATAAAAACAAATTGTTCCCTCCACAATTTAAATCCAACAAACGTTCAAATTTCAAGCGGAATTAGAATCCGTAGCAAAGCGAACGTTATTAGAGAGCCTTTTTCCGTGAGTAGCACGAGTGGGAAAAAAAACAAAGGGTATTCTAAGGACAATGAGAGCAAGATATATATATATATATATATGTGTGTGGGTGTGTATGCGTGTGTGTGTGTATACACGCCGGAGCTTGGCTCTCGTCTTCCTTCGAATTTCTCGCTTGCGCGCGCTGAAAGGAGCTGCTTGACACCGACTAATTACGCGTCGTCGCCTCCTGCTGGCCCGCGTCCACATAGACGACGAGAGAGAGAGAGAAAGAGAGCGAAAGGGGCGGGGAGGAGAGTGAATAAGGGCGGAAAAGGCGAAGCTTCTTTTATTACGTAGAAGAAGGCTCGCGCGTCTGCATGCCGTCAAAGCGCCTTGCTTTCTCCTCACGGCGTCGTATCAAACTTTTTCCCAAGCGCCCTTTTCCTCTGCCTGCTTTCCCTGTCTCCCCCCCCCCTTGCCGCGGGCCTCTTTGTTGTCGCGGCTAAAACTCATTAATCTCGACTCTCCCACTAGGCAGCGGGCGCTTCTAGTTTTCTCTCTCTTGCTCTTCCCTTTTGCCCTCCTTAAAACCGTGATGTGTGTGTAAGCGCGCAAGGAAAAGGGTAGCGCGCACCTACAGCGCTCTCTCTCTCTCCTAAGCGAAAGCGCAAACTCGTGCTTGATTAATTAATAAGAGCCAGAGGGGGGCTTGCTTTAATTACAGATTCCGTTTACACGGAGAGGTTCATGGGCCTGCCGAACGTGGCTGACAACCTAGCCGGTTACGATCAGAGTCTCCTGCTCAACAAGATTGCCAATATTAAGAACAAGGGATACTACCTCATACACGGCACACTCGACGACAACGTACATTACCAGCAGTCCATGCTTCTCGCCAAGATGCTCGAGCAAAATGACATACTCTTTCGACAACAGGTTAGCTTTTAGTTTTTTTTTTGTTTTTTGATAAAATAATACATCTGATGAGTGGTTTGGCACGGTTTCTTTTATTGTAACAATTACAATTATCAAGTATAAAAATATAAACAATTTGATTATTTGTCTGCGCAGACGTACACCGACGAGACTCACGACATCGCCCGAATGCGACTCCACTTGTACCACTCGATGGAGAACTTCCTCGACGAATGCTTCAAGCCATCGTCATGATTGATAAGTGGCCTACGTTATTGCGGACTACGCCGCTGTACATGATTTTTTGTACATAGAAACGTGTACAATATTGTAACATGAATGTTTATGTAAATAGGGGGAATATTTCGAAAAGGGTGCGATGATGACGAACGAGTGATGAAAGAAGCGATATATCGCTTTAGTAGAGCTGCGCGAGCGCGCGCTACGAAACGTTTTTCATATGGATATTTTTTATGAATCTCTAAGTAAATAAACATCAAAAAACTGAAAAAATACGCAAACGATTATACTGTCAGAATATATGACGAGACTAATATTTGAAATCCTACGTGAATGAATTTTTATTGTCCAGTGAAGCAGAAAAAAAGTTTTATGCTATTATCACTAATGTACTAACTGTTAAAGAAATCTGCTTTATATTCGATTTTATATAAAAGAAGAAATGAAAAAATAAGAAGAGTTGTGAATCACTTCAAGAGAGTAAACTTAGATTTCTAGTATATCATCTGTTACACTTGAGATTTTTTTAAAACAAAGAAAATTTGTTGAGTATAATTAAATTGAAAGATAATTTTGAGAAATGCCCCTGTTGATAAGTGATTTAGAATCTAAGGTTTTTTTATTCATTGTCGTTTAATTTCTGTTTACTAGGAAATTGACTTTTTAAACTCTGTTACTGTTACGTTGAAATGTCATAACATGAATGTGTGATATACTGCCCAATAGCATATATGTGTACATAAAAAAAAAATATTACAGATTTCAGCGATTCAAAGTTTTTTAATCCAACAAGGACCATTGCCACATTTTTGAAATTCAATCAAAATCAGATTATTATAAAAGAAACTTGTTAACTTTTAATATTTGAGGTCATTTAATAGTGTACATACAAGGTCACTCCATTCAAACTTAATCAAGGTAGAATTTGGTAGGATCTGCTTAATTGAGCAGACTTACAACACTAAAGAGCTGCTTGTATAATCATCATCAATTATTTGTTAAATGTAAAACAAATAAAGCTCTATGTTTTATTAAAATCTGAATTTATTTCCTAACAATACCTCTTACAAATAAATAAATTAATAACTATGAATTTTCCGTTTCTTTGTGTCTGAAAAATATAAAAGATCACATTAACAATTTGTTTTATATATTATAATATATTAAAAATTTAATTCTATACATACTTGCACTTTGTGCATGTGTAAAATACTGTTTGTCCTTCATCAGCCGATCTTAGTTGTAAAGTAGCATATGACATTTTTGTATTATCACATTTGGGACATCGTCGATCAACAATAGGTCCATCTGCATTATCTTCCTCCTCATCTGCTTGTGTAGCAGGTGCGTAAGTAAATTCATTTTTGAACTTAATTATGTTTGTCATTTCCATATCTCCAAATACTAAAAGTAATAATTGAATTTTTATGATCAATTAGAAAAGTTATTCAATTTGACAGAATTTATTTTAATAAGACAAACATATCAGAAACTTGATTTAATAAAACTATAATCATGCGTAAGAATTCTGATAGTATGTTAACAAATAAGATCCACTTACTTTTTGTGAAAAGTATTGAAATGCGTTTGCCATAAAATAAAAATTAAGTAAAAATAGCAATGCAGAAAGAAATATTTTCAAGAATGCTTGCATGCTTCTTAACACGTGTATAGCTGGATGTGAATTGAAGTTAGTAATTTGGGCAAGGGTAAAATATAGTTAAAATTTCAGTTCACACATTACCATATGAGAAAGTAGCTGTTTTTCAAAATATTTGTAAAATACAAGACATTTGCCCCATGAATTTCATTTAAACTAAACAAACAAAATATCATAAAATGTACGATTAAGCTGTACATAATTTTATGGTTAAGTCCATTAAAGTGATTTTCGACGTAAAACGTTTCAATATTAAAAAAATAAAACGTCTATTTTCCGATCGAAAAAGAGTTAGGACTGTCACGCAGGCCACCCGTGGGTCCCGCTTAATTAGCAGGGGCCGCATCACAGCCTTAACTCTTTTCCGATATCGGATAAGCGGTCACATAAATAAGCGTATCGAAGACCTCCCTCCTTAGCATGAATTTCTTTAACCTGTAGGCATTAGTCCCTAAAGAAACTCATGCTAAGGGAACGCACCAACAAAGAATTTTCCGCATACTCTAGCATTGTTGCGCAGGTTAAAGAAAACTGCGGGTAAGTATCAAAAAGGTGCAATAATGAAGCCGACACCAGTAATTGCACAGATTAGCCGGTGAAAGAAGCGATAGCTTTCGCACACAAAGGCATTCTCTAAGTGCGTCGCATGCATGAACGTAAATCAGCGCAGGGACAAAGAAAGGTGAGGAGCATCGCAAAATTTTGCATTTCGCAAAAGACCGCCGCAGGCAAACATTCAAAAGTGCGCGATAAAACGGAAACGAAATGAAAATGCAGCTTCAGGATTGTACATATAGATATATGTGTGTATACGTACTGTCAGGACCCCATCTGCGCTTGCAGGCGTAGCAAGTGACGCCGCCGTCCCCGACGTCGCTGAGTAATGGCAGAATCGAGCCGCAGTCCGGACAGAAGCCGGGCAGCGTAGTGAACGAGGCGCAAGTGTCGAAGCTCTCCATCGCTGTGCTTGAACTCTTCTTCGTTCAGCCTCGACAAGGATTTGCTGGTTGTCCCGCGTGAGAGAAAGGCCAGGGCAGTGCGCGCGGCCGCGTGCATCAACTGTACGAGCTTCGGCGGCCATCTTGTGCGCGCTCGCTCGCTGACGGTTAGCCAAACGGTCGCCCTGACGTCACGCGCGCTCTATAGCTGACTTCCGGCGCGGTTCTCGGAATTTCGCCCCTACCGGCAAATTCAAATACTGCGAACGTTCGGCGGTTGTGATTGTGAGTATTGCTGTATGAGAATAGAAAGTCTTTATTGAATTTTATGCGCAATTGTGATTTCGTATCGAATTCTAAACGGTTGTTTTACATTTTTTCCTTGATTTTCCAGTTAAAAAAATTTATTTAAAAGAAAATAATAAAATAAATAATGAAAGTTTTCAATTCGTTAAAAATTATTAGTATATTAATAATAATTCTTATCAAACATATATATTGACTCTCGTATACTACGCGATACATTTCTCTTCGGGACAAGATAATTAATCTTCCGCGCTATCATTCCAAGCAGAATGACAGGCAATCCTTATCCGCCGGTGAAATATTTCCACTTAAACTAAATAAACAACAGCGCAATTATCTCATCTAACAAACGATTAAGATAGAGTCAAGAGTCGCGAGATCCCCCTATGACTATACTCTAACAGTAGCGCTTGTTTTGCAGAGCTTCGACGGCCTAAGCATATTCCGAAAAGGAGTACAGAGAGAGTGAGAGAAGAGGCCAACTCGCTAACTCCAAGTGCCCACACTGAAAAAATATTGAAGCTAGAATAGCTTGGCAATGCCGCCGTTCCTGCTTGAGAGACCCAAGCAAGAGCATTAAAGCCAGGATAGCTTGAGGAC
>JAPYYQ010001299.1:0-36146 GCA_030522585.1 Anagyrus pseudococci
AATCACAAGAATGTCAGTATATCCGAGCACTACTATGGACTATTGTAATTTTTACTAGAATATTTGTAAAAATTATAATATGTGTTTTCTCAGTGTACAAGCGCTACCATTATCATCTTTTCTCCAACTTAACAGTTTTATTAAAATTTTTTTTTCAAGCGCGATCGACAATCATCGGCCATCCAGAAGTACGAAAAAAAGGAAAACATCACTCGACTTTCCCGCGTAGCCGTCACACCCAACGTGTCCGCTTGCAGCCGCGTGCACTTATCCCCATATTCAGATAATAGCCTTTTTGCCTAAGCGAGTAATCGCCGAGGTCTCGAGCGAAATAAATCAGTCAAACACGTTGCAAGCCGCGACTAAAGCGCACACGCGCGTCCTCTGCGAGAGAGAGAAAGAGAAATTCCCCAGCGACACCTCTGCCGCATAATTTTCCCATCAGCTTTTTTCCGGCCGAGCGCGCGAATAATAACGCACCGCGGCATCCGCGAGCCCATAAATTCGCCCGGAGGACTCGCGGCGGTCAGCTTTTCGAATTTCCCGGAAGCTACCCTGGCTTGAAAAAAAAATAAGACAACGCCGCTCGCGAGCTTTCCCCTCGCTAAAGAGAGACGGGGGGAGGCTCCAGAGTGATTCGCGCGTCGTCCGTCCGAGCATACCATACAACGCCGACAATTTGTAGGAGCGGCTGGAAAAAGCCGCCAATTAAGAGCGAGAGAAACTTCGCGCTTGCCCTCTATACACCCCACCGACCCGCGCTGCCCGTTGGAAAACGTCCGTGTCTACTGCTCGACGCAGCCTCCTGCTACTCGCCGACGGAATAAGGACGAGAGAGACTGCTCTCGCTCTTTAATTTCCTCCCCCCCCCTCTGTCCTCGGCTTTTTTCTTCCCCCCACGCTCCTCTTTACGAGTCGGTCCTCTTGCCCGCCAAGGTGATAACAGTAAATCGGGCTCCTGTTTAGGGTGGGAATGAAGGGGAGGGGGAGAGGAGCAAATTGGATTCCTCGGATGGAAAATGCGGCAGCAGCGAGAGCTGCTTTTCCTCCGGGCTGCTGGCATTCCCGGCTCCTGTGACAATGCGTTTACCTAATCACATCTGCCCGGCTGCTGCTCGGCTGTCCGTGAATAAATGGACGCGGACGCGAGCTATTAGCCCGGAATTTTGTAGGGATATATCGTTACGAAAGCCGCATGTGCGCGCTGGGAGCAGATATTTAAAAAAGTTAAACACGTAACTCTGGGTTTTTTTTTCTTCTTGGAGTTGTTTTTGTTGGGCGCTTGGATAAGTTGCGCTTTGTAACAACTGTCACGGGTTTGCGAATTAAATGGCAATCAAAAGAAAAAAGAATATTTTTACCGATAATTCGAATTAAGATACGTACTCTCTATTATTCAAATGGGCTCAAATAGCGTTAGAAACGGGTGGTTCAAGAAAATTCAATTACCTCGCCGAGCGTTTACATGACGTATAATCGAAGGAGGCTCGACTAGAGGTCAAGCTGCATGTGTATAATCCTCCAGGCAGCATATATATCTCTCGTCAACGCACCTGTCGACTCGAGGCACTCACAGCGGGTGCCTCGGAAGTCGGAGTTTTGTCACTCAATAAGTGTGGCGGTTGCTTTAACGAGCCTAGGCCATTTAGCCTCGAATTAGTCTGTCACGGCATATTAACGTTGACGCGACGGCGAAGCGAGGAATGAAGAGCCGCAGCGCTGATTAATGTTCCCTCTCCCGATTTCTCTCTCACCTCTTCTCTTCCTCTATACGCACTTCAGCTTAATGCGAGAGCTGATAACGAGTGGAGTAGGTGTATAGGCCTTGTCTCTCAAGTTCTCGGATTTGTACAGGTGCGAAAGACCGCTTTGCTACTTGGAGCAAGAGAAACGTGATAGTTTGAGAAATGAGAGATATGTTGTAAGAAGGACTGGGCAAATTTAATATATATCGTGTTTTGGATTTGCTGTAATTTCACAAACACCTGATCTTTTAGTTTTGTACACTGAAATTATGGAAAGTTGAGCTGTTGCTTTGTCTCGTTTGTCGGGTCGTATGAGAATCGCCTGTTATACGCGCAATTGCTATGCATATAATACACGCCAGTTTAATTTAGCGTGCGTGCCCCTTGCCAAATTATGCAGACTACATTCCGTATACACAAGAGTGTTAGCAAGAAAGTCATGCTCGCTTGAAATGAAAATAAAAATTGAAGCCCCAGCGAGATGGGCTAAAGTTAAGGTAATCGGACGTAACGTACAGGCGCGCACAGGTATGAACGCATACGAATACAAAGAGGCGAACACATTAAATCAGCATATTTATGCGCGTTACCGAGAGAGACCCCGAGTAATTACGTGTTGAGCGATTCTTAAAGACGTACGGCAGAGAGCCTGGCAGGAGCATTATATCTGGCGGGTAACTCGCTCAATTTACTCTTACAAGCTGTAACAATTAACCCGCCGCCGCTGCTGCTGCTGCCGGGGGCCCCCGGCAAATTGCGCATATTCAAATGCGAGAAATAAGCAATTCAAAGCGCTTCGGAAAAGCGATCTTTGCATACCTCTTTGTTGCGCGCCGCAACGCGTCCTCTATACTTTTTATTTCCTCATCCATCCAGAGAGCTCCTTCCTCCTCCTCCTCCAGCCGAGCGCAAGCATGTAACCGTCGGTGTGGGCAATGCTCAAGCGCGCGCTTGGATCGCGAGCGACGGCCTTTTACCCTCGCACGCAAAAACGAGGATAATTATTCAAAGAGCCGCGCATAATAAATATAACGGACGTGCAAAGTTGAAATTCCGATAAGCCAGCGAGACAGAGTGTGAGAGAAAGAGGGAGATATTGCAAAGGAGGAGTGGCAGGAGTAGTCGATGTAAAAAGGAAGCTTCTGACCTCCTGCCTTACCCGCCCTTCCATATCTCGATCGTCCAAAAAAGGTGCGACGAAGAGTGCAAGAAAACGGAAAGAGATAAGCAAATGGAAGAGCGTGTGTGTTAGAGAGAGAAAGAGTGAACGAAAAAGAAGAGAGAGAGAGAGAGAGAGTTTGAGTGTGAGGGGTTAAGAAATTTCTTTCACGCACAATCTCTTCGGGAGCGGGTGGAAGTTGAAAAGTTGGCTGCTGCTGCTGCTGGTGTGTGGCCCGACCAGGCTCTTCTCTCTCTCTGCTTCTCTCTCTTTCGAGATACCCATCTGGTTTTTATTTTTGGCTCGGGAGGGGGGCAGGAAAGGGCAAGCGTAGGGAATGCCCATTTGCATGGTGCAATATCGTACATTCTTAGCTGGCCAATTACGCGAGTCGATGGGCTCCCGATAACGGCTTCGGGTCCCGACCGGGCACTCTCTCTCTCTCTCTCGCGCGCGACTTGTACGCGCGATGCGAAGTGTAAAGAAGAGGAGAGGCAAGGCGGGAGGGGGAGCCCTTTTCCATGATACATCGCGAATGGGCACGCTATATACGCGCCCTGCTCCACATGGGCCTTGTGCAGGCCCTCGGTTATAGGCCTCCCACCCCCCCTTCCGTCCTCGATCCTACTCGTACTTCCGTCGCTGGGCAGCAGGCAAGGCACTCTGGTATTGGAAAATGTATACACGCTGGAGGAATGTGCTGTGCTCGTATGTGCGGCCGGGCCGCGCGGTGCGTCGAGCGCTGCTGCTGCGGTATACATAGGCGGCTATGGATGTGTGGCCCGGTGCGTAAACTGCCAACGCTGCATTGCTGTAATTGTCGATTTCTTTTTTTTTCTCCTGATCCAACCAAAAGTTTTCTCGGAATTGAAAAAGCGGAGCGTGTCGCGGGGGCCTATTAGCGATTGTGCAAAAAATGATGATGCGTGACATGAAAATTCTTCGGGCTTAACAAACAAAAAAAAAAGAAAGAGAAAAAGAAAAAGGAAAAGAAACGAAAGAGAGTGAGAGAGAGAGAGGTTTTGGGTAAGTGTGTGGCTGTTTGTGTTTTGCGTTTCTTCTTTTCTTTTGTGTCCTCTCCTCCAGCGTCCGTATGTAACACTCGACTGATAAGTAGAGTGTTGTTTTGTCAATTAACGATTAACGAGAAAAAGACTTTAAACAATAACATTTGGACGGTGAGAGCTTTTCATAAGCAATTAATAACGACAATATTGCAAGTTACAGGACAAATAATCTCTCTCGTTTTTGATTGAACAATCTTTGTGTAAAGGAATTACGTGTTGCGATTATGCGAGCGATTATTTAATCAATAAAGCCTCGAACTCAACTATCGCGTTGTTTTAATCGCGCTTTCTCCCTCTCTCTTTCTCGATATCTTCAAATTGTCGCTAGCTAATCTCAATTAAATTTAGAAACATCGTCGTAATTCCCGGTATGCTTTAATTTAAGATTAATCTTTCGTTTTTCCTTCGGACGGAGCAGAGGTCAAACGCGCTGGATTAGCGACAAACGGTTCTCCAAGTCGAGAGGCGGCCCCGTAGCCGGTCGGCATACCTTTATATTTATATCTCTCGCTAATCCAAGAGGGAGAGAGGGAGGCGGAGAGAGCAGAGAGGGACCGGGAGAGGTTATTAGCATGGCAGGAAATGCAATTTCGCCGCGCACGCGATCGGCTCTTCACAGCAGAGGAGTCCGCCCCTCCCTCGGCTGTGCACTTGCTGCTCGTATGTAACGAATGCGCGCCAGACCTACGTACGTGCCCGCGCGCGCATAATCGCGCACAGAAACAAAGAAGCGCGAGCTGGATGTGCGTGTGCTTCTTTACTCCTCCCCCGATCTCACACCGTCGCGTTACTACGTTTCTGCAGATCCGAGGCATTTTTCCGAACGCGTAACCCCTTGCAGCGACCCTAATGAAGCTCTCGCACTCGTAAGCGTAACGATGATTGATTGACGCGTGATGATGCCCTGCGTTTTAGAGCAGCGTGCGCTTATGATGCGAGTAAACGGTGGCATTCGTCTGATTATCTTTTTTTTATTTCTACATTCTTTTGGATGAGTCGTTTTAATTGCTATAGTTTGATTCTCGTAAACAATTACTAAATTAGTAGGAAGAAAATGTGAGTAAGTTACGATTAGTGGATATCAATGTGTGTTAGCACGAGCACCGTACGATCTTGATAAGATACGGAAAATTCAATATATTCGAAAAATTTCCGTAGCCGTGGAATTACGTTTTATCGGCCAATTTACATCGCTACTTTACAGCCTATAACCGGAATTTATACCTTTTTCCTAAAACGGATATCAACAATAGAAAAAAAAAAGAAAAATTTCTGCATTAACACAAAATTCGTGGCGTCAGTCTTTAAATAACCTACATTCTCGGTGTATAAGCGTTCACAATGGCATTAATCACGATTAGATTACGCATCGCATTAAAACATCGCCGATCTCATTGTCATGCGCCACGAAAGCGCAAAATAAGCCTCGCGCCAAAACAAAACTTCCACATAGGCGTATACGCTTATACGCTTTGGCCAATTTGAATAGATACGCGGCCTGCGGTCTCAATAGCCCTGCTACTGCCTGCCCCTCCCTTACTCCCCCACACTACCTGACCCCCCAGCCCCCTCCTCGGTCACCTACTCTCATATACATAGGCGCGAAACAATAGACCACTAAACGCGCTATTTAAAATTGCCAGTGAGCTGCCCCCCCCCCTCTGCCCCCTTACGCTCCCTCTTCCGATATATACACGAGGTTTCTCTCGAGCCTCATTACGGAAATCTCGACAAAGGCATCGGGCTCTCTCGCATACACACACCGCCCATTCCCTCATTTCGCGAGAGGCCGCGATTTTGAATTTCTCTCTCTCTCTCTCTCTCTCGCGCGCGCCTCTATCGCCGGCTCGCGGGGTGCGGCCGATGGCAGCAGGCCGGTCGTTCGCGCGCGCTTGCGCGGGTGCGAGGATCTCGATCCGGCGCGCTATACCGATAGGATCTGGCTCTGGCCTGGCTTTGGCCAATTACACCCGCCAGCGTTAGACTGGCTCAGCATCCTTGCCAGCCTCCCCCTTCAGCCCTGCGCGCGCGAGCCTTATCCCCGAGAGAGCTCGCCAGCGCGAGAGAATCCGTATACCTGCTTTCTCTCTCGCTCCGTCTTTCGCGCATGCAATCCGCAAGTGCGGGATCTTATCGGGCCGTATGGGTATATATGCGCGGCCGCGCCGGCAGGCCTCATGTTCGTCCTCTCCTCGTTGCTCCTCGTATATGCCTCCCCCCCGTCTCCCCGCGCCTTTTAAAATCGGCGCGTGTAAGCCCGTAAGGAGAGGAGCATATTCGTGGGCCCAACAGCGAGAGAATTCGCGCGAGCGCAAGAGAGAGAGAAAGAGCCATCCGCGGGAGCCTTATTGCCTACGTAAACGCGATTTCCGATCTCCTCACACTCTGCTACCGCGGATGTGCTGTGGAGGGAACGGACCAGGGGGGTGGGCTTCCAACACACAGCTGACAATATCGCCCGACGAAAGAGAGAGAGAGAAAAAGAGAAGGAAAGTCCCTTAAGACGCTATGCGCGTCTCTTCTCCTTCTTCTTCTTCTTCATGGCGAGTTCGATGTATTGAATTTAGTTAGGGGATAATGTGTAAATTCTGGACATATCTTTTTTCCTCCTCTTCCTCTTGTTTTTCCTCTTTATTTTTTTGACTTTGCTATCTTCACCTTCTTCCCTTTCGTTTTGCGGATGAAAGTTTTTTTCTTCGGGAGATAAGGAATTGTGTACCGTTATAATGCGTTGCTGTTGAGACTACTGAATTCGTACGGAAGAGGGGCTTGGAAAATAATACTTGATTGAAATTTTGTACGCATTGAACTGATAAACTGTAGCCTTTGCATCTGCTCCCGATAGATCGGTGAGTTAGCTTAAAAAATGGATGATACACATTTGAGAGTTATTAATTAAAATTTTGATCGATATTAACATATCCGAAAATCACGGCTAAAATCTCGGTCTAATCAGAATGATTCCATTTAATTATTTAATTTTCTTACAATAAACCAGCAAAGACGAAAGTGGATGGAGGAAGATAAAAAATATAACGTTTTTAATTAAATGATATGGAAGGATGATATTGTATTTTATGTGAAATAGCGCTTGTACGGTGGGCTTCTTCTGTAAAGGTCTTATATCTATTTATCAGTAGTGATTAGTTAAATTTGATACGACTGAATAATATCTCATAACAGTAGAGTCAAAGTGTTCGTCAATAAATTTCATAATAAATGTTGAAACAAAAGTATTAATTTATTTAACTTTTTAGTTTATTGATATTTATAATTACAAGTATATACATTGCTTACAATACAAGAGTTTCTTTACAAATATTTCAGCATCTTCAACGACCACGGTGTCTGATTAACCAGACCAATCGCATAATTCTTCAGCAGCATGTGTCCATAATTTTGGAAATTTGTCAGTTGCATTAAGAATAATTCAAGTGACAAGTTACTAACGATGGCAACGCATTCTCGTTTGTTTGCATGGAGAAAATCGTAGTAGGTCAAAGCTCCCAAGATAGGTACCATCTTCATCAGTTCAACTTCGTCGCAGAAGGCCTTTGTGTACGTGTAATCCTCGTGATCATGGAAAATCGGCCAATTACCTAATATGACATTGATATGCTCGTCATCCTCGAGGTCAGCGACTTTTCTTTTGAGTCTGTAAAGAGCCAAATTTCGGCAAACTTTGATCAATTGGCTTGGCTCGCATCTGTACAAAACCTTGGTATCCGCACCAAAGTCAAGGCAATGTTTGATGTGGAAAAAGTGACCGTTGTCGATCATCATCTGCAGCGGTGTTCTGCCCTTCTTATCGCGAGCATTGATGTTCACATCGGATCTCAGTATTAATTTGCCGAGCATTCTGCATCTGGATACCGAAAGAGCGCGGTGAATAACTGTAACTCCATCGTTGTCCGGCTTAGCGAGGTCCACCTCGCGATGAGCCAGTAATAGACTGATAACTTGGTAATTCAACGGTTTCAGGGAGAAAGCCAAATTAATGGGAGTCAGTCCATTGACATCCACGGCATTGACATCCAATGACCAATTTTCGTATTTCTTGTACATCAGCAACGTCTGAACAACATTTGCATCTGATTTGTAAACGGCGACGTGAAGGGGTGTATCTCCTCTGCAGTTTCCTTTGCGAAGATCCGCGCCCTGGCCAGCAAGCAACTCGAAGGTGTCCTGACGCCTGCAGGCTATAGCGTAGAAAACACCAGTCATGTAATGAGGACCCGAACAGTTGATCTGGACGCCGATGAGCAGTAGGTATTCTACAATATTTCTTGCGCCCATGCCACAAGCTGTCAGGAACATCGAATGGCACCAATTCTCGTCACAAACCATCTGGCCCTTGATTTCCATGAGACATTTGAACAAATCCACGTCGTCGCTTCTAATAACATCGTTCCAGATGTCGTGGGGATTAGTCAAAATGGTCGTTTGCCAATCTTCTATTTCACCCGAATTCAAGCCTCGGCTCTCGAGCAACTCGACAATTCTGCTGTCGTAAATGTCAATCGCAAGGGATAGTTTGTTCATCGGCCAGTTTCGCTGCGGGCGATAGTCATCAGGTACGGCATTGTCGGCAATCAGTCGCTCATCGGTCACTGCAAGGTCAAGCGAAGATGCAGGCAAACTCTTGGCATCCATTTCGTAGAATCTATTGTTCCTCGATTCCTTCAGGTCCATAGATTTGCAGAATTTGCACTGAAATTAGAATAGAGATGGTTAAAGAATTGATGAAATGTTTTTATTCTACTAATTATGGTCAAAGATTTTTAAAGAATTGATAAATTTTTTTTATTTTACTAATTATGGTCAAAGATCTTCAAGAGCGTGCCTTAGATTGGTGTAGATCCCTACACCGTATTTTACATTATTCATCGTGAACTTAAAAAATCTTAGTTTTCCCGTAATCGTAGTTACTGAAGAATGCGGGGAAGCTGAGGAAATTTGACAAATATGTGAATTCATGTCCAATACAAATATGTCGGTAACTATGGTTTTAGAATAGGACTAAGGCGTGCCCTTAAAGAATTGATGAAATTTTATATTTTACTAATTATAGTAAAAGATTGTTAAAGAATTGATGAAATATTATTTTACTAATGTGAAATAATATGAATTGAAATATAAAATATAACATAAAATATAAATTATAAGTTAATATGGCTTGTTATAAGATAAGACTAGTAGAAAATTTGCCAGTAGATTTTTATTAATAGAAATTATAAATAAGAGTCAAATAGAGAAGTTTTCTTACCTTTTGAGACATGGTGAATTGGTTGATTTTTCAAAACTGTAGAAATCACAAAGACTGAAACTGTTTGTTAATCTCGATGAACTCAAGATGTTAACCGACTGAATTTCACAATCAGAATGTGGAAAACTGTTAGTGAACTCACTATTTATTCCTGGTGAGAACGCTATTTCAGAAACTAATAAGCGTAACTATTTAAAAGTCCTTGTTAAACTCGGAGAACTGACGATGTAAGCGATGACACTTTACTATCGAGAATGATGGACAATGTTTTTGCGGTGCTTATTTAAACCTGGAAGATACGCTTATTCTCAAAACCTTAATTACCTGACCTGTTTGCATAGGGCAGGTATCGCTACTGAACTACGCTAGGCGCGCCCACTGCTACGCCAAATGATTGTTGTCAGGTACACAATACAACGCTAATGTTATTTTCATAGTAGGCAATTATAAACATAATTACCTACTATGCTGTTCTAAACGCTATTTTATGGAAAATATTGCAAAAGGTTTTTAATGTCTGAGTCACATGTAATGTAAATTTGTCTTAATGACAAAGAGCACGCTATTTCTTCAAGATTCGAATTGACATTTAATTTGGAAACGCTATGATAATATATATGGAACTAAACCTTAATTTATTTATCAACAAACAAAAAAACATAAATTTTTGTGCATGGCGCAATTGACATATTTGAATTGCGCATAACGCTATTCTAGCGCTGCATAACTCGCTTCTCAATTCCGCCTTCGCGGAAATATCACGATGATCATTGATAAATCAGGATGCGCGAGGAAAGTGGTCGATTAAATATTCAAGCGGTGGATATGTCGAGCCGCTTACAGCGTAGACAGAGTCTCTCTTTAGCGCTTCTCCCGGCTGTGTGTCCGTTGTGTACGGTACCACCCAGCCGGTAAACTGGTTCCACGCTTCGCTGCGTAGTACGAGAGCGCGAGCAATAATAGCCGGGTCTCCCGGGCGGTCGAGCGATGCGCAGAGCCAATGGGTCAATGAGGTGCTTGTTATGGCGAACACGAAATACTTTGCATGCCCCGTAGATATTCATCGGGCTCGCGCGCGCTCCTCGCGTGTGTGCGCCCGCTCTCTCTCTCTCTCCCTCTTTCTCTCGCACCCACACCCGCGCTTGATCGGCCCGTACGATCGGGCGTATTCCTATTATATTGCGTGGAATGTGCCGGCGAGAGAGAGAGCACACGCCGCGGGAGAGGAGCGGCTCTAAACGTATCTAGCTGAAAACGCGGAAATGAACGTCCGTTTGAGGGAAGGACGTTTTCAACTGAGCCAGCTCGAGAGACTGCGCTTTGCTTGATTTATTCTACGGATCAAGATGTGCATTTCAAACTTGATATGAAGAATTTTTTTTGTACCCTATTTATTGTTGAGTATTTGTGCACATCAACATTTACTATTTCTAACAATATCAAGAATTATGCAAAATTTGTAGTTGATATGACGAAAATAGAAAAATAAAAATAAAAACGGACAGTTCGTATTTTTTAAATCGAAGCATTGTGCGTCCGTAGTATATTTTATCTATCTTCCAGCTTACATAAATAAATGTTATTGACATTCAAGTCTCGCGTATTGACACACGATGACGAATGCCGTATTTAAATTATCTCTTACTTTCTTCGGCGGCTCACGCCACCACAGCGCACACACACCGTATACACTTTCTCAAATACACAACGAAGCAGCCTCATAAATCACGTAGGCAAAGACTCCTCAATAATACAATCGTAGGTGTATTGTTCTTATTCTATCAGTTAGCTTGATATTTTTTAAAAGAATAATCTAACTGCGATTACTCAAAAGTATATTCAAAATAACGTTAATATCGCTAAATTAATTTAATGTTTAATAGTATATTAATTGTTATCCCATCAAACTTTGATCAATTTATCAATTACCATTGGTATATAGTTAACCCAGCTGTTTTCATTTATTTAGCATGGTATTACGCTTGGAACATTCGATCACATACCTTTCTTTTCTCGCTCCACGCCAGCCTTGAGAAATCGAGCAATTTTCTCAAAAGCAGCCTGCAGCCAATTAACACTTCGAGTGCCGATTTATCGGCTGGCTCATCCTTCAAACTTTTCGGGCATCCAAGTCGGGAGGTGGCAAGGGCCGAAAGCTCCAACGATTTCGAACACGCGGTCGAGCGGCATTTGTTTCCGCCGCACCTGCGCGTCTACATAGCGTCCTCGTCGGACGCGGAAGGCACTCCGGACGCTAGCGCATACGATAGTCATCGGACCTGCAATTATATGCGCGCAATTCGTTTAATTTGGCCGCCCGCGGATTCGGCTCTATCGGACCCCGCCCATCTCTCTCGAGCCTGCTGTTAATTGCGCTTGACTACCTTCTCGCCTCTGCGATTGGGGATAAACATTGTGAGCTTAAGAAACAGAAAGTTTCACGTTTCGAAGCAAATAAAATGTCTCGAGAATTGAATATTTTGTTTGCTTCCAAAATCGATATACGCATAAATGAGTTTATTTTGTATGGACCTCTGCTGCGAATAGCGTCTCTTCGATACACTTGCATTTTATTTTAATGCAAACAAATGATTTCCAAACATTTCGATAATACATATCTGTCGTACTTTTAATACATTTATATGCAGGATGCGCGTGTTTATTCAAGCCAGACGATAAAACGAAGCAATATTGATTTTTCTTGATCCTGAGCCCAATAAAAACACAAACAAATTCTTCTTTTTTTTCTCTCTCTGTCTCGCTCGCGTCTAAGGAAAGATTAACCGCATAAATTGGTAAAGTTTTATATTATACAGGCAGCCCCGAAAAATACTCTCAACAACGGGCCAGGGGAACTTCATTAATCTTCCGACACAATATCATTAAACAGGCTCTCTATCATCATGAGAAAAAGAAACAGGAATCGTTGAAAAAAGCAAGTCTTCGACTGGGCAAGAATTACGACAGCCCAAAACGCACTAATCCCCAAAGTGCAATGTTCAAACACCTCCGTCCGGGCTTGTCTACAAAGCAGTCGTAAAGCATCGCTTCTTAATCGCTCAATTCCCAAACTCGGCCCTGCCATCATAACCCTGCCCACACATAATCTCCCAAACAAGCTATATACACGTCTCAACAAACTCGCGACTCGCCTATACACTCCCGCGCCGATAAGACACCGATCCACATATACGGAGAGAGGGCCGTGCGTCAAGAAGCGTCAACAGTCAAGGCGGCGTTCCCAGAGCCTTACGTTTCTCGCTCTTATCGGTCATCATCGGCCGAGGCTCTCCTTATTTTTTTTCCTCCTTCCTTCCTTCGCTCCCTCCCGGGGCCCCCGCTATATGCAGGCCGGTCTATATAATAACGAGCTCTCTCGACAAAAATGACGAGGGGGCCCGGGCGCGAACGAGCGGAGATGACTGGCCGATATCGTGTAGGCAAATAACGCGCTAACTCATATGTGTATACGTATATATATTCCCGACTGCCGCCGCCTCCTTTATGCACTTGACGACCTTCGCACAAAGAAAGAGTCAGGACGTTAGATTATCTCTTGGAAGCCTCGCGAGAGCCCGACGTTTATGCCTCTGCCTCTCTCTCCGTCTGTGTACGTATATCTTTTCGATTATTCTCATGTGCCGAGGCGCACAGGGAAGAGAGAGAGCGTAGGTTGCGTGTGCAATATCGATCGCGCGCCAGCAGCGCACCGAGCATCGCTCACGCACGCATGTGTCGGCGCGCAAGGTGAATTTGCGTTAATGAGCTCGCGCGATCGCAGGGATAGCCCCGATAGCCCTTCCCTCCCCCTATCTCTCTCTCTCTCTCTCTCTCCCTTTATCTTTCTCTCTCTCTCTCCCGTATGCGTTTGTTAATTTTTCACAACCGGCGCTTATTGCCACGAGCCGCGGCCTCGTTAAATTGCCCACTCATTAATATCCGTCCCCTCTATACACGTATAGCTTACCCTTGAGTTGTTTAGCTTATCGCTCGGCGGCATCGATTCTCTGGCCCCGATAACACGCTCAGCCCGCGACTCTTTCTATATTCCCTCCTTTGACACTTCTGAACTACGGAATTATACGGGAGGGGGGCATGCTGCGGAGAGAAACGGTGAATCCCCTTACGCGGGGTCGCGCGTGAATTTGATACGACGAGGTAGTTTTTAATGAAGACGTCGCTGTTCTCCCGCCCGCCCAAGCGAGCGTAACGCGACCTGGACGGATTATCCGGGAGTCTCCGTTGTCTCTCGCGTGACGTCCGGTGGACGAGCTGCGTGACGCTCGCTTGCGCAAAAGCTCTCTCTCTCGCGCGCTTTTCCGCCAACGGCCTGGAGGATGGAAGGAGACAGAGAGGGAGAGAAGGGTTTTACGACCTTCATAAATGCGCCAGTCGTGATTTAGTGCGAGACGCGCGCGCATTTGGTGTTATAGATATAGATATACATACACATAGACACGCAAACACAAGCGCAAGCCTCTCACATTCTCTCTGTTTCTCTCTCTTTTACCTTCCCCCCTTTTCGCTCTGTACCCCACTACCGGCGCACCTCTTGCTCTTTCGTTTTATCGCCAATGCGTGCTTTTGTCGACGCGTATGAAACACACACCTGAAGGAGAATATACACGACGACGCGCCGTCGCCGTTGCTTTCGCTTCCGAGGCATCAATAGAAAATTTTTCAATTTACCTTTGAATTATGATTTACGAGCGGTCTATTAAAATACGGAATCGTACTATATTGATTTTTCTCTTGAGAAAAAGCGTCTGAGAAAAGAAGTTTTATCGAATTTTCAATACGTACTATGGCTGGCTCAGGTACAGACACAATGATGTACCGTTATATATTGATATACGTGAAAATCATTATTATAGCTCACTTATGAGATTCAACCTGGCTGGAGGTGTAAGTGTGTATGTCTGTTTATGTGTTGGCTGAAGTGCAACCGAGCGAAAGTTTATTGTTTAACGTTTGGATGATTAAGCAACGCTGAAAAGCAAGGTAAATGTGCAAGTTCTACTGAATTTCCAAACACACCGTTTGCCGCATTAGAGGCGTGAAAATACTTTTTCAACAAAATTTCCCTCCCCTTCTTTTCGTTCGTTATAATGATGCGTCCGCTGATCAGACAAGCTTTTAATATAACCCAAGTATATGCGCGTTAAACGAAAAAGGAAAAATCTCTTTTCCGATCAAAATCGTCCATTTCCCGTTGAGGGCAATCTCTTGCCTCGTAAAAATGCAATATCTCATCTGCATAGCTATACGAAAGGCGTTTAAGCGAAAATTAAACGAATCGGCCGCGATGAAGTAGGAAGGAGCGCGCACAGTGTATGCGGCGCGGTAACGAGGCACGAATGAATTACGCGGCTATGCGCATATAATAACAACCAAGCCGCGGCCCTCGAGCGCGCACACATACGCGGGCGAGCTTGAACGCCGGTGGAATCGAGCACCGCGTCGGGGTTAATAGAGATCGCGTCACTCCTCCTCCTCGTTTTCCCCGTCGCGCTTATAGCGATGTAGCTCGGGAAGGGGCGCTGCTGAGGTAGCCCCAGCCGCAGGCCGTCCGTCAGGTTCAGCGAGTGGCTTGTCAAAAATTGAATTTACCATCTATTTAGAGGCCCTCCTCGCCGGCCGGCGCTTCGCGCATATATACCGCCCGGCGTGCGGACGAGCCGTAAAGGGAGCCGCGACGCGGAAGAGCCCGACTGATTACTGCACGCCGGAGGAACGTATACGAGAGAGAGAGAGAGAGAGAGAGCCGAAGTTGATGCGTGAGCGGCGGCTGACCTAATTTTTTTTTTACTATATTCCTATGGAATTTTGCTTCACCTTTTTGCTTCGAATAATTCTAAATGCTATAAAGGGTAATTTATCGTTGTTATCTGTAGCGCAGTTTCGACCCTGCATCTTGGAGTACGCGCGATATTTTTTTTTCTCAATCTAAGCAGCGCCTCATGAAACTCGACTCGTCTCGAATCTTTCGACTTCTTTTTGGTTGGAAACTTATTATCATTATATTGCAGTGAAGCACAAAATTGCTCAAGTAAGCACTTATCAGCTGGCTACTTCAGCCGTCGATGTGGTGCAAAATGATGGTCGATAGATGTTGCAAAACGATACGATTCAGCGAGATGAAAGGCTGTATAAAGATATAGCTGCTTTGAAGGAGTCAAAGTTAATATTTTGCATCTATTTTAATTTGTTAAGTGATTGAATTTTTAAATTACAAATAAGCATATTTAATCTTTTTATAAACAAACAAAGGCTATTTTTAATAAAAACAAATTTATCGTTAGAATCGATAATTTAAACAGAAAAACTCAAAACATCTTCATTTTGATTAATATAGCGTGAGAATAAAATTTGCTGTAACGCTGTACTCACAGCATCACTTTTATTCCATGCACTTGGCTCGATTCTTTGAACGCATTTCGTCATTTAACTCTCGCAGAAATTCCACTTTGGCTTTACCTTTTTTTAAATTAATTTAATTAATGCAACATCATTAAACAGTAAACTACCTCATTTTTTCAAATTGGATAAGTATCAGTAGATTACCACAGGTTACGATAAAACTAGGCTAGTTCGAGTTTAAAATACTATTTTAACGAGCATTTATATAAAACTTAGTACCTTAAATTCAAACGCAAGAATAATTATTTTACTATATAGGCTTACGATCGATGAGTACAATTCGTAAGTGCAGCAATCAATTGCAAACTAAAATAGTACGTACACAAAAAAAGAAACAAACGTGCTCGCAAAACAGAAATCAATCGAAACTCTCGGTTCACACGGGCATAAAATCAACATTACAACTCGTGCGCAACGACAGCACAACAAAAAAAGGAAAAGAAAAAAAAGCACGAAACAAGAGTCCGAGGCAAAGACACAATTAAAACGTTTGATAATTGAAATTTATGAAATCGAGTAGGATAAATGAGAAGCTTGACTTGCGCCACTCGACTACGAGCGATTTCGTGTGTGTATATACGTACGCGCCTGTCATTATGGTGAAAATGCGAGGCTGGAGAAAAGTAGGGGAGTGCTAAAGGCTCGCGATATATATCTCGCTGCTACAGCTCTCTCTGTCTGTCTCTATCTACCATTACAAGCGACTAATTACTAAGCTGTCCTGTCCACCTAATAAATAACAGCTGACGCGCTATACGCACAGATCTGTCGCGGCAGAAAAGAATTCAGTCGAAGCTGGAAGGCGCGGCTCGAAACTTGTACTTTCGATCTCAACTCTTTTCTCCGGCTGAATCTTCAAAGCAGCCGGAAAAAAAGCTAAACACGAGCATTTGCTGTTTCGATCGGAGCTACTATGCCAGGCTTACAAGGTCGAGCACGGTAGCGAATATAAAGCAAAAAAAAAGAGGACTCTCGCTTTCTCGAAATGAGATCGCAGGTGGCGCGCGCGTAAAACTAAAAGCGAGGCGAAAAGCTCAATATTTGATAAAATACATTACCCCAGCGAAACATGCAGACTCTCTTCGTTTCGTCGAATCGAAAGATCGAAACGCATGTTTTTTTTCGTCACCCCGCCGACTCGGCCTCTCTCGTCTTTCCGCGAATCGACGCGCCGGCGAATTCCAGAACGCGCTCGCGTTGCGTACACGCGCGTTGGTTATTTCTTTGCCCTGAATACGAAAAAAAAAAGGAAAAAGGATCCAGCGGAGAGGCGCTGCGTATGAGCGTATATACACTCGTCGTCGCCGCCGTATACGGTGGATTATCGCTCTAGCGGGCAGTTAATCAATGCCAGATCAACGGGCGCGAGAGCCGAGGCTGCTTTTCCACGCTTATAGCCGGTACTCTGCTTTGCTAGGCGTGCTCTCTATCTCGGATTTTCTCCAGCGGCGGTCACTTCTTTGGGCCTTTGGATTTTTCTATGGATTTTAGTCGCGCTTGAATTCGCCCGCTCGTTTAGCGGCCCTCTTATGGATAGGCCTGAGAGACAAATGACGGCGATTAACGTTTTTCGCGATGCTTTTTGAGACACCTCGCGGGACACTTTTATGCGGCTGTATACACCGGCAGACGTGATAGGCTTCTTTAAATCGAGCATGCCTGATGACGGCTGCTCTCGTATACAGCCTGGTTGCGTTAGTCCCGAGACAAATGGCTCTTAGCTCAAATGTGCCTGGATTATTTTCACTCTAGATTATGAAAAGTGAGCACGAGGACATAATGTACGTTTCAAAAAATAACGAGAATTTTTGTTTTATGAAAAAAGTATATTTATTCATCAATACAAATGTTGTCCCCTTCAAAGTATTGACCCTCGGATATAATACACTTGTGCCAACGCTTTTTCTAATCCTCGAAACATTTTTGGAACTTGATCTTTGTAATAGCTTTTAGCTCTTTCAGCGATTCGCTTTTAATGTCATTTACGCTTGCAAAACGACGGCCTTTTAATATTCTCTTTATTTTTGGAAAAAGAAAAAAATCACATGGAACCATATCTGGCGAATATGGAGGCTGAGGCATCATTACTGTTTTGTGTTTGGCCAAAAATTCACGAACAAGCATTGAAGTGTGAGCAGGTGCATTATCGCGGTGCAGAAGCCATGAATTGTTTTGCCACAAAACCGGGCGTTTTTTTCTGATTGCTTCACGCAAACGGCGTTGCACTTGCAGCTTGTACTCCTTATTAATAGTTTGACCTTGTGGCAAAAATTCATGATGCACTATGCCATTAACATCGAAAAACACAGTGAGCATAACCTTCAAATTTGACAGCACTTATCGAGCCTTTTTCGGTTCTGTCGATCCCGAATGCCTCCACTGGGACGATTGAGCCTTAGTTTCGACATCATATCCGTAAATCCATGTTTCATCTCCTGTTATAACACGTTTTAGTAGTTCTGGATCGTTATTAACTTCATTTAGCGACTCCTGAGCAACTTCCATTCGCCGAATTTTTTGTTCAAAATTCAACAATTTTGGAACGAATTTTGCTGCCACGCGTTTCATACCCAGAACTTCCGAAAAAATTTCATGGCATGAGCCAACTGATATACCAACATCTTCAGCGACTTCTCTGATTGTGATTCGACGATCCGTCATAACCATTTCTTTAACTTTGTTTACGTTTTCGTCGGATGTTGATGTGCTTGGGCGTCCGGGTCGTTCGTTATCTTCAATGTTTTCACGGCCATCTTGGAAACGCTTATACCACTCGTAAATCCTTGGTTTACTCATAGCAGACTCACCATAAGCCTTTGTTAACATTTCTCAAACTTTACTGCACTTCATTTCATGTGTACCAACCTCAAAAAAAAATTTCAGAGCAGGCGGACCCTCCGAACCCGCGAAATTTAAAAATTCTCGTTACTTTTTGAACACACCTCGTATACATCTGGAAGGAAATAATAATCCAATATTTTCATCGTCGCGCCTAAATTAGATTGGAAAATCGAGATGAGTTTGCGGTGGCGGCGGCGGTATTGTTGCTTGATTAACGAATCGTTAATTAAGGTTGTCCGCGTCATATCTCATTGGGAAGGCAGACTGAGTATTCGCCAGCTCGTTTTTAATTCAGCATAAGTCCTGACGCTTTTTCTCCCGGCGCGCGTAGCGGACTTCTCTCCCCGGAGAGAAGACGTTATTAGCAGAGGCATTAATCAGTGGACGGGAGGGGCCGAGCGGGGGCTCCGGCAAAAGAAAAGAGAAGTCAGAGAGAGAGTGAGAGAGAGAGAGAGAGAGAGAGAGAGAGAGTGGACAAGGCATGTCGGAAAAGGGAAAGGGGGTGTTGGCGGAGATGGAGGGGCAGGAGGAGGAGGACTTGAGATATGAAACGAAGGAAAACTCGGCGAACTAAGGAGTCCAACCCCTTACCTCTGCTACCCCCTTTCTCTCTCTCTCTCCGGCGCACCATGGCGATCTTCTCTTTCCCACTACTGCGCCGCTCTTTCTCTGTATATCTCGCTCCATTTCTCTTTCTCCGTCTCTCTGCCTCTCTCGCTCTCTCTCACTCCAGCGCGTTTCACGGATGAAGAGTTTTAATGAAAAGATAGCGCTGGCTGGCGGCATCCGAGGGCTGCTGCTGCTGGTGGGAGCAAGACCGAGAGCGAAAGGCCAGAGGGAGGAAGAGAGAGATGCGAGTGGCGTTAGATGTACCGAGGCGGCGCTCATCAGAAAGCACTGCATGAGTCCCAGGCTCAAATGAAATTGCCCGCTATAAAAATGATGCGCCGTGTATATGCCGAGGGTATTAGGTTACTTGCTCTCTGTGCCCGCGCGCGGCCGCACCGGCGCACCGAAAGACCTTGCTTCTCCGCGATGCTACCCCTTTTTCTCTCTCTCTCGCCTCAATGTATATTCAACTTCATCTACTGTATCGCTCTTCTCGTTATTTTTCTTTTCTTTTATTCTCGAATTTACTCCTTATTCGTATTTCAATTCACGAATTTATAAACCAAAAAAAAACATTGACGAAAATTCGCATGTCAAAAGTAGCCTAATCTAACCTCTAAATCAAATTACCGGCCTATGCTCGCAAGAACAAAACAAATCGGAGAAATAAACCCGGCGTTCCCCCGGCTATTTAACTAAACCGGTAAAAATCGTAGCGATATTTTTAAATTGCTCGGCGCAAGCTTAATAACCTAAGAAGCACACACATTGCGTTACGTACGTGGCACGTAGGAGATATAAGCGTATCAATTCCGCTCTAACCTCACGACTGATCCTCTGCTCCAGTCCTGGTATAGAAAGAAGGTGGGTGGAGAAGGCGGACGGTCGGGTCTGATAATCATTTTTCTTCGGCAGCAGAGAGAGAGAGAGAGAGAGCTCGTCCCCGGGAAAAATCACCGGCTCTCATTACGCTCAACACGTAGGCAGCTTTATGAGTCCCGACTGCTGCAGACCCTCTCCTCTCTCTCACTCTCGTAGCCATAGAGATACTACGCGTATCGCGCACGTCCGCTTTTCTTCTTCTCTTGCCCTCAGCCCCCTCATTCACCCCCCCCCCCGCTCCTTTTCTCTTTCGCACTCGCGAAACAGTTGCCGCCCTTCCGTCTCGCGCGCGCCATCGCCGCCGCAGCAGAGCCGCCTTTGCTGGCTGATATTATTTATTTCGTAAATTAACTCGGCCGGTGAAGCCGTAGCTGCTGGCCGCTACGTGACTGGAAAATTCTCGAGAGCAGCTTCTTCTTAGGAACGCGGCCGGGGCGCTTGAGCTTTCTTTCCGCGCGGTTATTAATCGACGCCCCGACTGGTTAAGTCTCAGCTCGATGCTTCTTCTACACCCCCTCGCTTCTTGTTTATATACATATATACAGACGCGTAGCAAAGCCTACGCGTCTATCTCTATGTCTCGCCGTGACTTTCCTGTCAATGAGCGCATCGTCGCTTTTGTGCGCTGCCACTGACATTTCCATACGTCTATTTCTCTCTCTGACTTTGCTCTGATTTATCACGTCTTGATCATAATTAATAGATAGTAATATAATTATATATCGGCCGAGTTTAATTTAGTTTTTCAGCCTTACATTTGTAAATTCAACTAAATTAAACATAAGTTATTAACAGTCGATCTGTGAGCGATAGTTTCTTGCCGTCATAATAACCACTTTAATAATTTTCCCTCTAACTCCCTGTACTCGTCTATACAGCTGAGTGAGAGAGAGGGGGAGAGAAGAGGAACAGAAAAGAATTAATAACTTTTTATTAGCCAAGCTGCGGCTCATAAGAAATTAAATTTCTCATTTCATTTCTTAATTAATACCCTACGGCATATAAAAACCTCTCCTAGAGCGCGTTTTTAATCTTTTAATTAAAGCTATACACACACACACAAGCTCTCATTGCAACAATGCGCCCAGCACATAATTAATGCCGATACGATAGAAAGCCCCTGCTCTCCTTTTCTCTCTCTTTTTCTCTTTACACTCAAAAGTGACAGCAGCAGTAGTAATATCAGCCTCGAGACTACCACTTCCGTAGTTTTTCGCGCGCTACCAAAAACTAGAACGGAACGAACTAGTCCAGCTTCTCTCCCTCTCTTTTTCTACGTAATTTTTACCCCAGCCCCTCCCCCCTCTCTTCTGGTGCACGATATGCGCGCAAGGCTTCGTGACCGGACCGTTACATAAAACTACAGCGTCTCCAGCGTAATACCCTCATCGTCCTTCCCTTACGCTCGCGGAGAGAGAGAGAGAGAGAGAGAAAGAGAGAGAGAGGGGGGAGACAATGCAGCGCGGTTGGCGAAAAAAAAAGAAGAAAAAAAAGAAGAGCCGAGCGTTCTTTGTGCCGGGTTGTACGTAAACAAGCGGCCGGCTCGATCTTGATAGCGCGGTGTCGTCGGTTCGCGAAATTGGCGAAAGATCTAATTTATTGTGATTAAAGCCAGTGCCGCTGGCGCGCGCGCGCGAGAGAGAGAGAGAGAGAGCCCTACCCCTATCCCTTCCCCCTCGCCGCACAGCCCCTCCTGTACACCGCCTAATTACACGGGACGGGGGAGAGCTGTACGCACGTCAATCTTCATCTCTACCCTCTCCCCCCCCACCCCCTCTCTCCTGCCCTTCTTCCATCGCCAGCTTTTCTTCTCGCGCGCGTTTTTCAATAATTAAGATGTTGCTGGCGGTGTAGGGAGCGAGAGGGATGGGATGTGGAGGTGAGGGGGAGAGATCTTAACGTTTTTCCCCTTGTTTTATTACACTGTCACTTGTTTTATGAAGCGATAATTATTGTTTTTAGATTAATAACAATATTAAGTTATCTCGAGCGATTATTTATCTCGAGAGAGAGAGAGAGAGAGAGAGAGAGAGAGAGAGAGAGAGAGAGAGAGAGAGATGCAGGCTGCATGATCGTGAAGATTTAATTCATTGCCCTCGAAGACGTCGGCGCTTTGTAATTACGCGGAGAAATTTAGTAATGTAGTTTTGGTCTTTAGATGTTGGCAATTTTTGGTATATTTGGATATGAATGCTTATGTTCACGTCAACGAATATTTATCATCGCAAACTACTGATTTTATTATATCGAAAGACAAACAAACAACGTACGTCTCTACAAAAATGAAATGAATTAGGCTCACGTAGATCTCAAGATTACAATTTTAATAAAGAACTTATTAAAATGACCTGAGACACACACACACACACACACACACAGACCGGTAAGGGTGGGGTGTGCGGAGAATAGCTAGAGCTCGAGCAAGGGAATAATTAAGTCGATCAAAACATCCCGAAGCTTAATCAAAAACTTCTTCTCCTTCAGCGCTAATAATAATCTTCAATCGCTCAAACATTCATTCAAGACGAGGAGAAAGAAAGAGCAAAAGAGTGTCGGAAGGGAAAAAGTATATCCGCGCGCTAATCGAGTTTACCGCTCGATTATACTCGTACACGTGTATACGTATATACACACATCCACGAGCGCGTAAATCCTCCCGCGCGTCATCTTCTCATCGCCATGCGACGCGCAGAGCTTTTCTCATAATCAAACCTCATTTCTCAAGCCAACCGAATCTGCTGAAGGAGAGGGAAAGAGATAGAACGAGAGAATACTAGTATATGCGTATATGTGTGGAAGCAGGCGTTTGCGCGTGACGAGAACTCCGGATGATCAGGAGGGTGGAGAGGAGAGGGCTCTGCCTATCCCTCATTTATATTTCGCTGATTGCCGTTATTTCTTCCGATTCATTAACTCCGTCCGGCCCCCTCTCCCTCCGTCTCTCTCTCTCTCTCTCTCTCTCTCTCTTTCACGCGCTACGCGTACGCGCGTCGCATGCTACCGAGTGTCGTCTACAGCACACTCCGTTATCGCGTCTGTGCGTCTTTCGTCGCTCTATGTCCGGCGGAAAGGAGAAGCGTAAGGCCCGAAATCTTAACCGTCAGACCGCTCTCCTCTGCGGGCTGTTACTACTGCTGCTGTGGCTGCAGAGAGCGGAGAAATCGAGCGGCTTAATTGCCGAGAAGTTATAAGGCCGGGGGCAACGCTAGCGCGAGGAGACAATGGAATTAATGACGACGAAGAGATAGCCCGCTGTGCTGCGGTGAAGGAGCAGCACCAGCCGGGGCTGGGGGCTATACGCTGCAGCTCGTGAAAAACGATAAGGATGCACGTTTGCTGGAGATTTAAGGCTTTTTACCCTGGGATATAGCTCTCTCTCTCTGTGTGTGTTTGTGTTAGTGTGCATGTGCGCGCGCGTGTGCTGGCTGGCTTTTTGCGCCTGGGCTTGGTTAATTCACGACCACCGTCTCTTTCTCTGCTCAAGATAGTTTCAGACAATTTTTGCAGAAAGATTGATTACTTTAATAATTCTGCGCGCAATCGTATATATGAGCTAGCGTTATTTTTTTTATTTCTTTGTCACGGGATTTTCTTTTCAACGTCTCGAGGAAAAAGAAAATTTAGTCCTTATATGAATTTATGTGAAATGTTTGTAAATTGAAATTTGTTAGTTACATATAGAAACAGAGTGCGAGAACGTACAAGTGTATTTAGAGAAAACAAAAATTTTTTAATATCACACTGCTGGTCCGGAAAAGTATAGAGCCCAACTAAATAAATGTGATAATTGTAACGTTGTTCTATCGAATCATTAATATTAAGATGAAATTGGCACGTTAAGCACGTTAACGACCTGCCAATTATTTAAATCAGACCGCAGAACTATAATCAATCGAATTACGCGGTCATCAAACACGCGGCAGCGAAAAAGAGCCCGCGCATACCCCCACACAGGCAACCACAAAGAGAGAGAGAGGAGTGAATTGGCGAGAAATATTAAAATGCAAAAAGCTCTGCTCTCGAGAGAAAGAGAGCATTATTTTTCTATGCAAGCAATTTGAACGTCAGGCCACAAGA
Source organism: Anagyrus pseudococci (assembly GCA_030522585.1). Classification (NCBI taxonomy): domain Eukaryota; kingdom Metazoa; phylum Arthropoda; class Insecta; order Hymenoptera; family Encyrtidae; genus Anagyrus; species Anagyrus pseudococci. The sequence continues at coordinate 24,067 of JAPYYQ010001299.1, forward strand.
GCAGAAGCTTAGGCACTCTAGACCAGAATATCGCCCTTGACATTTATAGCTGGCTCTCGCTTGCTAAGTATAGGCCGAAAAGCATGATTTGTACAGAGCGAGCGCGTCTATAAGTATAGAGGAGAGAAGGAGCTCTCTCTCTCGCGATTTGTTCCTCTGTATAGCAGCTAGGCTAAGACGAGATACATCGCGAGGGTCAACCACGGCCGTAGTCCGGCCTAATTGGCTCCTCGGCTGGCTTAATTGTTGCAGCTCCTTTTTGGAAATTTCGGCTCCGGGGGAAAAAGGCCATTTTTCACCCGGATAATGGCTAGGGCCGCGCCTACCTCCTCCGGCTATTATCGCCTCGCGGGGCCCCCGCGAGGCCCTTTTAGCCTCGAGCAGCAGCCGCGCGCTTTTATGGGATGCTCCCGAACACCAGGAGGAATGCTGCCTGGCATTAATTTATGCTAAAGCCCGCTCGATATCCGGAGAGAGCCGAGGATGACTTTGGAACGGTAATTATATCCAAGGGCCCAATCGAGTAGTCGTCTTTCGAGTTTTTGTTTCTATCAATCATCCGTTTCTCCCATCGTTGATTGCATTGCGCGCAAGAGAGATACAGCCCGCTTGGTTAAGATGGGCCCCCAGCCAGAGGGAAATTTTTTCGCGTTATTAGAAACGCATTTACAAAGGATGATAATAATTTTCGGAGACGGGCCGGCGCAACGCTGCGTTTTGTTCAGATTTATGGATTTAGTTCTGATGCCTGCTCTATAACTGCTGCGCGCGCACGAGTTGAGAAAACGCAGCGTTTACTGGTAGGAAGATTTCATAATTCCTGTTATTAAGTGAGTGTGTTCAACTTATTACTTACTCACGCTTTTTTTTGCGACGACGCAGGCTATAGCCAGACTACACTTTTTTGGATAGATTATATAGAAGTTTTAGTTATCGACATAACGATACATTAATCCTCGGCTAATTGTCGAAATTATTATTCAAACGAAAAGAATAATACGACATTTGAATGTCGATGGGCAAAACAATGTCTATACATACATACATACATGTATATAATTATCATGCGGCAAGGTACTCTCAATTCCAAGCGTCTTGCCATTCAATAATCCTCGAGGCTCCACCCTGACCTCTTTTTACACGCGCGCGACACACTGCAACTGCAGCAGTTATCCCGCATGACGCCAGTAGCACGCAGAGAGCGCTCAAAGAGGTGGGGGGAGGGACGTGTTCCATCGCTACTAGAATTTTACATGTCGCGAGAAGCTCTGGAGAGCGAGGCCAGGGCGCAAGAAGGCGAACGCCAGTCGGAGCTCGCATTGGAATTGCAGATGGGATAATTCCGAGGGAAAAGAGAGCGGCAGCGCACGGGGCGCCAGCGACGGGATATGGGACGTCCCCAGGCGGGCGAGCCGATCGATCGACGGCCGGTAATTAATTCGCTGTCCGATTAATGCGAGGGAGAGCGCGCGCTCGCGAAAAACTCGTCCCCCATATACGCGCATCCCTAATTAGCTCGCCGCCGCGAAAACCGAGGATCCGAGGACTAGAAATTGAAGAGCGCGCGACGTGAGTTACAAATTACCTCGTGCGCGCCCCTCTGTCTCTCTTCCTCTGCGTCTGCCTGTCTTTCTCTCTCTCTCTCTCTCTCTCTCTCTCTTTGCGTCGTGGAAATGTGGACCGACATGAATATGTATACGTACGTGAGTGACTTTGAATACGCAAATTCGAAACTTCGAGAGCCGTGCGATTTCGAAAGTTTGCATGGTACGGACGGATAATTAATTGACGCGCAACAGATGTATAGAGCACACTCTGCACGCGTACGTCAATTGTAATTCATTAAAGAAAATTAATTTCTGATGCCCTTTCCGATGCACTTGATGTGTCTCTCTCGAGATCGATGCTTATCTTTACAACCTGTAGTCTTTTTTTGAAGCCTCTGCATGATTCATTAGCTTTGAAATTCAACGATGATATACAATATAAGAACATCTATAATCTTTAAAATACGTAGAATAGAGGGAGAGAAAAAAAAGAAACGATATCATCCTCCGAGAGCTAAAGATGTTATTACGGGAGTCTCCCGCAAATAAATTCCCAATAATTTTCCCGGCAATAAGACGCAAACTTAAATGACTACGCCCGGACTATCTTTCTCTCTCTCGTCTCGTGGCAGTCCTGCATTTGCAACTATTCACCGCACGCTATGCAGCAGCAGGAAGTGCAGCAGGAGCTCGGAGGTTATGCAATTAAATCTCCAAGAGATCCGAGAGAGCCGCCAGTGACGCTCTGTGCTCTTATGCCGAAGAAGAAGAAGATGTCCCAACAGCAGCAGCAGCGGCTGCAATGAGCGCGCGCGCAACTCCCGTCGGTATCTTTAATTGGAAAGGAATAGCGAAAGAGAGGCGTGACTCGCCGCGCGGCAACGTGAACTCTATATAGCACCGCGCGCTCTCCACGGCGACGTCTACTGTTTTTAATGATAAAAATCGAGACCAACTCCCCCCCCACTCTATACAGTTGGCTGCACTCGCCCAGATGGTAGATAGCCATCTCTCTTCCTCTCTCTCTCTCTCTCTCACTTGGTATATTCGGATGTCTATAATTTTCAGCACAAAGTGCAATCGCGCTACTTCGTTATTAAGAAATCGATTCCTCTCTCTCGTCCTCTTCTCTTTCTTTCTCTCTTTCGTCTTCCCATTTTTTTTAACATGAAGTAGATTAAAAGCGAATTAGGTTAATACGCGTGTAAAGCTCGTTTGGAAATTACAGACAAAGTGGCTAATGCATTGATGAGAGAGCGAAATGTGTTTAAGTTTTTCGTGGAGAGCCGTGTGTATTGGTTAAATAAACATCGTAACTCGATTATGGCTCTCGGGCCTAGGCCGCTTTTATTACGAGCGTTTTCTAATCCTTTTCGATAGCATAGTTATTTTAATGGGCAATAAAAATAACTGGAAACAATTAAAGCGGAGCACCGCCACGCGCGCGCTCGCCCCTGGTAATTGTTAGTCGAAAACGCCATGTCCGAGTCACTAAATGATGCTTGATTTTATCGTCGTTATTGGGGTATTTATTACACGAGTTTTTCCCTTTCGGGGAATTGGATGAACTTTTAGATCTTCGATTTGGTGAAGTGTAAAAAATTTAGTAATCCTATGACTCACGCGTTTCTGTGGTAAGCTCCTATGCTCCTACTGTAGGTCAAATATTTTAGAATTTTCAAATTTTCAAAATTTTGATGAAATGTCAAATCAGAACGAATTATTAATTCGAGTAAGTTGCAAAAATCGTCTTACATAATTCAATAATAACAAAAGAAATCACAGACGATTCAGATAGACCAAAGCTAGACCCACATCTACAGTGATCTGTCGAAAAGAGAGCTCAAAAGACGCTCGACGCCTTATTCAAATTGGAACCTAATCTCCCGATCCCAACTCTCCCAGCTCTCGCATAAGATCGAGATGGGACTGAAAAGAAGAAAAAAAAAGAAGTTAATGCGAGGTCGCAAAGAAGGGGTCAAAGAGAAGTCGAGGGGGACGGGTGAGAAGAGGCAAAAGAGAAGCAGCGCGTAAGGTGGAGTAGAATCGCTAGATCTGCGAGAGGGAGAGCGCAAGGTAGACGTGGGTACGTGTGCACACAGACAGGGCACACAGAAAGAGGCTGGCCGAACGGACGAGGCTTATACTCTGCGCGGCTGCTGGCGTTGATTCAGGTTCTCCCCCCGCCTACATGTGTGTGCGATGATCCCGCTTATTAAGTGGAGGCCGCCGGTATCACGTGCCGCAACCCTCTCTCTCTCCCGGATGATATTACGACGGGGCCGCGGCTCGCGCGGGCCCTCTCGAGAAAAAGAAGCAAGGGGGGGTGGAGGGGGGGGGAGATGGAGATAGGTGGGTTATATGAACTCGGCCGATCCACAAACCGCTATTATTTATATTAAGTTTAATGCAACTACGTGACTGAATCCCCGCTCTATCTCCCACTCTCGCGTGCGTTCGCGAGAGAGCACGGCGCAGACTCTTCGGGGGCCCCCGTATCATTAGTTATACACCTATTATTGCATTACTTCAAGCCGCTTCGTTCGTACGGACATGTGCGCGTGTGTGTGTGTGTGTGTGTGCGCCAGGTTGCAGCCGCGCGCGTCGCGCGAAAGAGGGATATAGCGAGGCTATATGCGCGCCTTGTGCACCGGCTGACCGGCTGCGTGTTGATCTTGCGTCGGCATGATGGGATAGCCCCCGCTACGGCATGCTAACGCTCGAGTTGGCTCGCCGTCGCGGAGGGCCTGATCTCTGTGTAGACGCGCCAACAACTCCGAATACATTTGTAATAGAGTGTCTCTCCCACTTTTTCTATACCTATTTCAGCTGCTTATATTCCTGATAATTGTATATTTTTCTATTTTTCGTTGTAACGATTTTTATGTTTGCTTACATATACGAATTAATCGTTGTCGCGAACTGCAAGGTGGCAAAACAAGTTCGACAGTTCAGTCCAGACGGATTTTTCACCGGCGATCGAATTTCCGTAAGAAAATTTCGTTTCGATCATGCCGGCGCACACACGCGTGTCGATATATAGCCAACGCGCGCGCGCTTCGAGATTGCCGAGGGTATACCATTGCCGAGCTACTCGGTTAAAGCACACTATAGGTATACATGTACATGTGGAGAAAAGGGAAGGGGACGAGGGTGGGAGGGAAGTGATGAGGCAGAGAGGTGAGCGCGTGAAAAATAGACGTTTCCATCGGGCGGCTCTTGGCTCTCTCGAGAGAGAGCCGCGCGGATTCTCGCTTTCGCGAAATTTTATTCTCGTTAACATACGGTCACGTAGTTCGCGAGATTGCACCTTCGTGCGAGAGCGAGTGCGAGGAGCCCGAGACCCAAGCAGGTGTACCTGTGTGTGTGTGCGATGATGATTAAGCGAAGCCGTTGCCAAGCTTATGTAGCAGCGAGGTGTAAACGGCCAGGAGAGTTAGAGGGAAACTTATACACATCTTGGAGCTTTGCCTGTATAGCGGCTAATAATATTCAGTGGAAAAGTTGCACACGGCCGCTGATGCTGTTTGTACGCGCGGTGCGAGTTCGCGCCGACTCTGTATACGCTTGTATATTATTACCCGAGATTTTTCTCGCAAAAACAAGCATCTGGTCATTATGGGCGTATGTGTGTTTCATGAGAACTCGATTTCGTTTCAAAATAAGCCAGCTGGAAGCTTAATCAAAGTAGTTTCTCCCCTGTCTGCCGCTGTTGCGAAAAACTTCATTGGATATAAATAAAAAAATATTAAAATGAACAAAGCAAAAGTACAGATTTCAAAATATTGGTAAATATGGTTCCAGCGTAAAAGAACAGTGTTAAGCTGAAACAGGGGCGAATCTTCGGCATATTATCAATGCTTATCTTTAACTAGACCTATAGATCCGTATAATCGATAGGAGCTTCTATGGCAATCGAGTTAGCGCTGCCGAGGAGGAAGACGCCTCAGATTCGTTTTCTCCAGCAAAACAGAGCACGAGGGCGAGGGGGCGAAAGAGGGAGTCGAGAGAGGGCTGGCCGGTAGGAGGGCGCGGGGCGTCCGAGTGATTATAGGGGTGGCGCTAGGCAGGCCTCGAATGATTTACGCCGCGGAGCGGAGAGAGCGAGAGAGAGAGAGGAGCCGGCAAAAGAGGCCCTCTAGTTCCTAAATCTCCGGCGTCTTAAGCATCGCCGCGGCGCACATCGCGATCCCTCCTCTCCGGCTCTCTTTTTGGCGAGCCGTCTTCCAGGGCGATCTCGTTCTCGGCCTAGACACCCGGCCGTCCCTCTCGGCGGAACATTCAAATATCCTGGCGTTCATAAATTCATCAGCATACTCGCACACACGGACGCCGAAATTATCGGCGACGGGGAGAGTCATCGCGAAAGGCCTCGGAGCCCCGCGCGAAACTTTTCGGCAACGCCGGGCTTGTAACCCCTTTTGTAACTTCTTCTTCTTCTTCGCCTCCTTTGGCCCGGGAGTTTATATTGCGCCGCCGCCGACGCCGCGTCTGTGGGAATCGACGCTCGTGAATACGAAAGTAGGCGTTCCGACTTATACGCGCGTCCAGCAGTGCTTCTCCAATTAGTTTGCCGGCGTATTGTTTCCCTTCGGACCGCTCGACTTTACAACGCGTTAATTATAAACTTATTTTATACGACTTTTCGCTTAACATTAACCAAAGGTTATTTGGAAAATTATTCGAGATATCGCTTATATAAAAAAAAATACAAAGTTTACCGTCGATATTTACAGTTACCGGTTACTCGTGACGACCTTTTAGAAGAAAAAAAAGGAAGGTATATCCCCGGTGAAAATCCAAGTTCCGTAAGTCATCTTCTCTCTCTGTGCGCCCGTACAGAGTCCCCGTGTCCCATCACCATACAATAAGCCTAATCCGCGCACGTGCAGCGAGGCGATATAAGCCGTGCTGCCGATCTCCGAGCAAGCGAGCGCGCGAGTTCCGTAAATTCCGGGGGCCATCTGTGAATAAGAAATGCGTCGTCGCAAGACGCTCTCTCGAGAGTGTGGAGAGGGTGGAAGAGAGGAGGATCGGGCGCTAAGCGCAGGCCTGCGCGCGTGTACCAAGGATCAAATTGGCCACTAATCGATTTATCGATACGCGGAGAGAGAGAGGTGGCGATTGCCCTGGAGGGGTCATCTTCGCGCTACTCTATAGAGCGGCCGAACCGGCAGCAGCAGCTGTAGTTTTTATCTCGGCTCTCTTCGCTTGCGCTCCAGAACGGCGATTTTATCCAGCGCGATATTTACCACACGGGGGGCTTCGACGGAGTTACCGAGAGCGAGTCTAGGACGATAATAGTCGAGATATAAAAGGAAAGACGAGGGAGTGGGGGGCGGAGGAGGAAGGTGCTGGCGAGGGATGCAGGCTAGAGAGCAGAGATTCGAGATTTGAGATTAGAGCCCGGCGCTCTCCCCTTACCGCACTCGAGGCACCATGCGTAACGATCTTCCGGTGGACGCTCGGGGCACGGGTTACGCTCGCGTGGACGAAAAATCCGAGACTACCTCGAGATTAAAGCGATCTATTGTCTTTCAAATTATTATCGATACATCGGCCCGCCTGATAGCGGCGGAGAGATGGATCGCGATTTCGCCGGGAGTGCGCGCTGCAGCAGCTTTGTAAAACGGCTGCCGGAGATGAAAGACTCGAATTACGATAAAAAAACGTTTTATACCTGTGCGAGAGAGGATCGAGGAGAGGCTTAGCGTCGCCTTCTCTCTCTCTCTTTCCTTCGTTTTCACCTCGTAAATATTTTTCACGCTACCGAACGCTACGATTATTAGGGCAAAGATTGGTTTTCCTTTATCCGCCGGTTTAATCTCGCCGAATCATTCACACATCGGTAAAATTAATACTTGCGGCCAGGCGATTGATCGATTGGCACCCAGCTCGACTTTTGATAGCCGCGCGCGCCTTGCGCTCGAATCTATTTTTTTTCACGCTTATCGATAATAGAAACTATTTTTCCTCGATATTGCACTGTTAAACGAGCAGCTTCGAATTTAACAGCGCAGAAATAATCTTTGTTGGCTGAACTTCGTTAATTTTATGGTTTTGTTTATGGGAGGGCAAAAGAAAACTTCTTGATCACCTGAAAGCCCAGCTGACTCTTTTCAAAGCAGTATTAGCCCCGAGAGCCAATATAACAAAATTTTAAACGCGATACACCTTTTAAATGTCCGCGTGCATTAGCATTAGCGACAATTAGCGGAGCGACTGGCCGAAGACGAATCACTCTCTCTCTCTCTCCTTCCAACATACCTGGGCGCCCGAGCGAAAGAGATTCCAACGACCTTGATTATGCAGGCTCTCGGGCAATGGGTCGTAAACAATTTTCGAATGCCAGTTGACCTAATCGCGCGTTCTCGGCTTTTAGAGAGAGAGAGAGCGAGCCTAAGGGGGAGGGGGGAGTGGATGCGGGGCTACCTATCGCTATACGCGCTCGTTCTTTCAGCACCATATACACACCGCGGGCTTTCAGGAGGCCAGAGAGCGAGTTGGAAAGATAGGAGGGGGAGGGGGCGAACGAGGTTAGCCAAATTACAGCTTCCATGTCAGCTGGGGTGATTGATGCGCCGCAACCTTCTCTCGTGCGATCTCTCTCTCCCCCCTCCTGCCCTGTTGGACCGGCGTTTTCCTGGAAATTAAATAGCAAAAACGCCGAGCGTCGTCTCTCGCCGAGGTCGTCTCTACTTGGTCTAACACGTATGTGTGTGTGTGTGTAGTGTGTGCAAGCAGGCGCTAATAGCGAGCGCTTCTAGATGCCTGCGTGCCTTAATCTCTGCGCCCAATGGAGCTGCTCTCTTGCTTCCGGCTGCATCGGTTTTATTTCGCTGGATGCGATTTCTCGCGTTGGTAAAAGGCAAGGGTATGTGTGTACGCGAGAGAGTTGAGCCGAGTAAGACACCAAAATGTCGTGTAGCTGCGGCTTAATAATTATTTCAACATTTTCCGCGGGAAAGCTGAATAAAAAAGGCCGAATGACGCATTGTATATTAAAAGTGCTCAACTATACTCCTCTCTTATATACCGATAGCATGCTTAACAACACACACGGCTTGGAGATAAATTCAACTCCCAATTATTGGAGCTCAAGAGGAAGAGGGTGGAGAGGGAAGAGCCGTACAGAGAGAAAGAGAGGCTTGCAACAAGAGGCCTGCATGATGAAGACCTCGTGCGATCCCGAAGCCGAAATAATTACAGTATCGCACAATCATTATAATTGAGCCTCGGCCTCTCCTTAAGCACGTAAATAAGCATATACAGAGAGAGAGGAGCGCACGAGGAGACAGGCGGGGGGTCAACAGCAGCAGTAGAAGCAGAGAGGGTCGAGCGCAGGGGGGTGCTAGGGGTTCCATCGTGCGCGCCGGAGAGTGCCCCTATATGCGCGAGTCCCACAGTGTAACCCTTTGCAGCGGCCAGCGCAAGAGAGAGAGAGTGAGGGGGGGGGGGGCTCTCTAGTCGTGACGCAATAAAATAACGCCACCCACCGGGCCGTCGCTATCGCCCGGGCATCTGGGCAATGCCTCACTTCTTCGGAGACCCCGTGCTCGTGCGCTGCTGCTCCTGCCGCCGCCGCCACTATAGCGCGAGAGAGGCTGCATAATGAACTCGTTAATTAACTATCAGGAGGCTGGATCGGATCTGATAACTCCGCTCGCTCGGCCGGAGGAGGCTAAGAGGGCCCACACGATGGCGACGGGCATGGCTCTCCTCGTCCTCCTCTCCGCTTCCTCTCCTATACCTTCGAGTCCCACAGAGCTGCCCCGGCGCACGCGCTTATGCCTCTCTCGGGTTTACAGGTGTAACGCGAGCATGGGGGACATATCTCCTTCCTTTTTTCATTATTCACTTTTGTCTTTTTATTATTTTTTTCTCCTCGCAAGCCGCTTTTTTTTCAATTTTCTTCGCCTGCCCTGCTCCTGGCCTCTGGGACTCGAGAGCGAGCGTTTCTTTTTGTCGCAGCCCGACCCCCTGAGAGAGCCTCTCGCTTATTTCCATCCCGAAAGGGCAGGCTGCCCCCCTCGGGGTATTTTTATCACTGACCGGGCATTTGCATTTTACAAGAGCAGCTCATTTTTTCGCGAGGAGGACGTAGTTAAAGAGAGGGAGAGGGATAAGTGATACAGGACGGAGGAGGGGGGATATAAGCTGTGCGAGGTCGATGAGAAAAACCTGTGTGAGAAAAGCTCGCTTGTGCAGCCTCGGAGGCGTTTTTTGCCGCGATATTGAATGGGACGCCTGCGCTTATCGGATTATCTATTTCATAATTAAGTGAAAACTCCGATGGCTATCGGCGCATTCACGAATTTATTAATACACGAATTCGACGAGAGCTTGCTCGCTTGGCCAGCTCCTCTGTGCTACTGCTGGACTTTGTTAGATGCGCAAAATACAAAACTGCGGACGTAAATATTTTGGCGAACGATGAAAATATAAAAATTAATTAGATCGAAATTGGGAGATTAGATTTTTATTTCGATTGTTTTACAACGGTCTGTAAAGCACGCGCGTAGCAGATAAAAAACGGCTGCGAACGAAAATAAAACTAGTCCACGCAGGAAGACGGAAATTTTTCGACTTTTAATTGACACACACGACAAGAGCGCGCCAGTCGGAGAAGACATGGTGCAAGGGCGCGGAGGAGGAGACAAATAAAAAGGGAATAACCATTATGATCGGGCAATCGACTCGTGACCCTGATGGACAGGTTCGATAGCGCGCGGCTGGAAGTCGATTGGACAATTACCCGCCGAGTAAACATAATTCAGATCATCCCCGTGACTGCACGCGGCGTCAAAGATTAAAACAACAGCAGCGGCACAGCCAACCCCACACGGATATATATCTGCAACTCATGCGCGCTCACACACACACTCACATACACTGTGCTCACTTGTAGCCTCTTGTTTTTCGTTCGATTCCAAGTCTATTCTCGTCAGCAGGAGCATAGGGTCCGAAAGTCTTGGGAGCCGCGCGCGCTTATAATCGTGCCAATGCGGAATCGCGCGGGCCCTAATAAATCAAAAGAGGCGCGCGCGTTTAAAAGCGCGTTAGACCACCTCTGATTGATATGCATTTAATAATAGAGATTCGGGAGACCAAGACGGTTTATGGACGGGGAGAGCGCCGATTTCGGCGGACGAAGGTGACCGGTAGAGGGCCCTCGGGTTACGGCGCCTCCCGTAATCCACCGGTTCAGCCCTATATCCTCTAATAACACGCTTTTTATTTTTCCCCCGTTGGGAGAGAGAAAGAGATAGAAGCCGCTCCTGAGAGGCCTGTGGGCCCCCTGACTAGACCCCTTTGGCTATGGGCCGCGCCTTCTCTCTCTACCTTGCTTCTTTATTCCTTTCTTTTAGTTTGCTCTCTTTTTCGGCCCTTCTTATTTTCATCGCTAAGGTAGTTAGCGGAGGTTCCCTCCTTTTGCAGGAATGCCCGACTTTCCGGTCTTAGTGCATTCTTTTTTCCTTTCATTAATTTCAAAAATTTAATAAATATTCGTAAATTTTGTATTACTATGAATCTATTAAAAAATTTTCTCATATTTTTTTAAGTATAGGAGTAAATAACCATAAAATTTATAAATATTTTCAGAGTAAACCTCAAAGTTATTGTTTTTTTTCTAAAGAAAACAAATGAACACAAGAAATTAAAAATTATTAATAATTCTAATTCGCTTTTTCGTTTACAATTTAGAACTTTATTTCTATTATGAGGAGACTACGGAATCATAATCAATAGAGGAAATCGGATTGTACTCCTGTGGATCAACGCACTTCATAACTTTCTTGTATACGCCTTTGTCAAACGTAAGCGTATGTAGGCACATTTGGCTACGTGTAAATAACAGCTTAGTATCGCAAAAGCATTCTGCATCGGCGGCTAAAAAGTAAATTTTTTTCTAGTTTATATTTAAATAGTACTACAAAAAATTTTGTTAAATTGTTAAAGTTTAGGTGTATTTATTGGATAATTACCATTTCTGCAGCCACCATTCTGACAGCATTCATCTTCTTTGCATCCCGAACCCTTGTTACACTAATAATGCAAGTGTTCATTATTGTGTTACATGAATAATTTTACTTTTGCTTTTAAGCATTGTTAAAAGAATTAAATTAATTTTATTTTTAGCTTGTGTCACACTCACCTTACGTCTCATTAAATTATTATCGTCTGCTGATGCTAAGGTCACTGCACAAACGGCTATAAATGCGAAAAATACAATGTGTCTAAACTGCATTTTTAATTCAGAATATAAGGTATTTCTTGTAACGAAACAAAAAACTTCACACTAGATGTAGTCATAGATTCGTAATGTAGTACTTTGACTGAATGGATTGTAATGTTGCTTTTAAATATAGTAAACGAAATTACTTGCTAATCTGACGATATCTATGAAAATTTGAATAAAATTTGAATTACCTTTAAAAACCGCTGCTAACTACTTTAGCAGTGTGCTTTCTCAACAATAATATTTATCTGAAATACAATTTTTGTATCTTTTGTAACAAAATTAGGAAAATC
>JAPYYQ010001300.1:0-47542 GCA_030522585.1 Anagyrus pseudococci
TCTCCGTACTTAAAAACCTTCAAAACGTCGAGAAAACGCAAAATTACGGAATCGAAAATTTTCACCGTTACAAAGCTTTCTCTTTGAGAAAGCAAAAGTCTCAAATCTAAGGTTTAAAAATAAATCCTTTTTTGTTTTAATGTCTCGTATTATGTTATTCCGTTTCACGTCTTGTGCCTCTGTATAAAAGATAAGCGTCCTTTACGGAGCCCTTGACATTAATTATTAAAATAATGGCTTTTACGAGGACACTTTTTTTGAGGAAGGGGAGGAGCAGCGAATCTCAAAAAGATTACGCGCATGGACGCACGTGCTACATTATGCGCGCGGGGACGTAAAAAATTTATTGATATCCTTAGCTTCTATATTTTTTAGCATGTTGATTAATTTATTTAAGAAAAATAGTACAATTTTTTATTCGCCGTAACATTTTAAAATACTTCATTTACAAGCAAATGTTCTATAAAATAACAATTTCTTATTTTCTTTTTATACATACTACGTAGTTAATTTTTTAGTTTGCATTTATATGTCTATGTAAATGTACGCTGACATTATACCATCGAAGCCAATAGAAGTGATTGATTTGTCTTCTTTTTTGCTTAACAAGATTGTCCTAACAATTGATCCAGAAATTGACATCTAATAATATTTTTACCCTATTATAAAACCAGTCTATAAATCTTTATGTTTTATCTAGAATAGAATATTATTGATACAATTGATTTCTTAAATTTTTTTTTTTAAGTAAACTAAGGTATTTAAAAGTAAAAATTTGCTTAAAAATTTTACACGATATGCAATGTTTCCTTTTTCTAAATATTTATACAGAAGACTCGTTTAAATAATTATCACTTGAAAACTTATCAGTATATCATTTTCTAGAAGACAGAAATAATTATAGTTAGTCGAAGCGATAAAAAAAAATTGCCCATCCGATGCGTGTAAACAATATGCGCAATTTTTACTCAGCAATATAACATTGACATTGACCCTGACAACTTTTCAATCATTCTAATATCCTAACAAACGTGGAATGTCGTGTAAACTTAAAAAAAAATCCAAGGGGTTTTCGATTTTGACGTTCCTCAACTGAGTTCTGTATAAAGCAAATAATCTTATTTTCCCCTGTTGTTTTTTTTTAAGTATTCTGATGTATACGTCAAAAATTTAAAGCTAAGCTCATCGACGTGCCTCGTACGCAAGCAATAAACCATATAAAATTACCGTCAATCATTTTCCTACATTTAAAATATTCTCTCGAGCGAATTCATTTGATTCACGTAAACAGTATGCAGACGCAGTTAAGCGAATTACTCGACGATTTCGACGAAAATAAAAAAAAACATAACATGGGTTAATTTTCCTCGATTGCCTTAAAGTCAGGAATAAAAGCACGCGACTTAATAATTAAAGACTAAAAAAAACGAGCGAATGAATAAACATAACGATGATTATAAACATTAGCATAATCCCGGCCATAATTATGCTTATCGAATAACGCACAAGGCAATATCGAGAAAACGCGCGAGCGCGCGATTCGACAATTTTAATCCGAAAATTTCGGGGCGTGCTAAAAAACAAAACGAAACAGTTTGAAGGTAAGCACATTATCGTAAAACGCGTTACATTGTCTGCTAATAATCGTAAACACCATAACCCAGCTGCAAACATTTTCATACGAATTGCGCCAAGGATGTATACAGGGTAGGGGAAGAGGGGCAAGCAAAAAGAGCAGTCGAGCGAACTCGCTATTGGTACAGGGCTGCAGCGTGTGCGCCCCTGTGGAAGAAAACGTAACAAGCCATGATATTTAAATAATAGGAATAGAGGTGAAATATAAGGCGCAGATGTAAGGCACTGTAATAGAGAGCCTGCGAAGCCCTGGGGCCTGATTCCGTAACTATAACGCATCTTATAACGCGCGATACATAACGAAAATTGGGTTCTGCACATGCGCAGAAGCTTATATGAACGGAGTTACAGAATCAAGCTCCTGGGAGGTATACACACGGATGCGAGTCGAGCGGTGGATAGTGCGGAGCTTACGGCGAGAGGGCTGCGCTGAGGCACGGATAAATAGCCGCGGTGTTAATAAAGTCTTATCGGCGCACGGCCATGCGTGTCGACTTAGAGCCACCGACACACTAATCTCCCATGCTAATTTTGCGCCAGGCTAATGTAGGTGTACGTGCAGAGGCGTTTGCGCTTGGTGGAAGAGGGGCGGGAGGGAGAGAGAGGGATACGCACGTATGTATGCGCTTCTCGCTCTCTCTCTCTCTCGCTGTTGCTTGGCTGCTGCTGCTTTTATAAGCACACACGCGAGCGCGTTTTGTCACTACACACCGACTTGCCTTTTTCTCCCTCGCACGTTCTCTCATCGTATGCCATATAGCGAGCTCGGTATGTGTGTGTTTTGGCCGAGTAAGAAAGAAATAACGGCTCCCGGGCAAAATGACCGGTAATGAGCTGGGCATGCCAGGGGAAAAAAAAATATAAGGCGAGAAGGAAAAAGGCCGACGATGGAAGCTCGAGGGAAAAAAACACACATACAAATACAGGCAGACACATACCGACACGTGCACACATGTACCAGGACGCAGACACGTAAGCGCGCACTCGACGGCTAAGTCGACTTCCCGTGAGTGCGGCCAAGGTGTTTGTAGGCTAATTGCCAGTTCTGTAGGGAGAAGCGGTGCATTAATCTTGCCGGCTCTCCCTCTCCCTCACACACACTCTCTCTCTCTTCTTTTACATACTCCCATTCTTTTTTTTTTCTGTCTACTTGTTGTATTCGCGTTGGCCTTTGCCTCGGAGTAATTGTGTTTTTGAAAACGACAAAAAAAAAAGGAAAAGAAAATTCGCTCGTAACGTTTATTCAAATATGCACCATCGCGCGTACGCGACGACGCTGCGCATATCGCTTGACAGCGCGATAATTTTGTCGATTTTTTTTTTTCAACAAACAATCGTGTTACGTGCATTACAGTTTTTAATTTGTTTTCAATATCAATCGAGGCCGCACATCACACACATTTTCCCGATGAGAGGGATTAATGAAGGGAAAGAAAAACTTGTGGCACGTTAACATCCTTTGTAATATCACCCTCTCTTTTCTTCTCTGTCGTTTTATCAGAATTTCTCTCTCTCTCTCTTTCTCACTCACTCTCTTTCTCTTTCTCTGTCTCTGTCGGCGAGAGCTATAAATTACAGCGTCTTCTTGGTGAGATAAGCTTTCTTGTAAAAGTCCCAAAACATGTAAAATATGACGACAACGTTGGCCATGTAGATGTAGGCCAGAGGCTTCTTCTTCGGCTCGCAGGAAGGCATCAGCGCTTGCGACGTGTGTATCACCATTATGACGAACTGGATCTGCAACGTAAAAACGGAGATGTACAATCGGGAAAATCCGATCGATCTCGTCAAACATTTCAAAATCGATAATAATTTTAATTACGCCGCAAGGGGAAAAAAAAGGACACGTTTGGGCTTCTTCGTTAATTGCATAACCCCCTGATAATACGAGTGATTGAGTCGCCGGCACACAAGGTCCCCCGGTTCTATAAAGTTTGCCCCCGTGCGCGGCTCGCGTCTAACACGCTTATTAACCGGCTAAAACTGGATGATATTAGGCAACACCTATAATCCTCAATTCAAAAAACCTTTACCTATAAAACCCGTACGGCTGGATATTATTAGCCTATTTAGAACGACGTGCAATGTCAATTTTCTTACGTAACTCTCCATTTTTTCCCTCCAGTCGCGTTTTCTTTTACGCCCCCCCCCCCCGCAAGCCTCCCTTCCCATCCCTTTTTTTTACTCTTTCATAAGCGATTCTTTTGAAAGCGAGAAAAAGAAAAGAATTTACTATCAATAAAATTCAGTCGTAAAGTCGCGTATGAGGATAACGTCGTTCAACGTAGCTCTCTCTCTCTCTCTCGCGCGCGCACATTCGTAGCCCGCGTAATAGCGATAAAAAGTAAGTCGAGCCGGGTGCCGAGTGGGAAAAGAGAGCGAAAGAACGAGAGAGAGAGAGAGAGAGAGAGAGAGAGAACCGAGCGACTTGAAAAGCTGGGGGGCGGAAAATTTGAATCAAGTGAGCATGTAATTCAGCGTCTCAAATCTCATCAGCGGCTCCTTTTCGTGCGCGCGTCTTTCGTTTCCCCCTTCGCTCTTTTTCCTTAGCCGCGTAACTGCAGCGTCGTCGAGAACTAATCAAGAAATGAGAGAGAGAGAGAAGGTAAAAGGAGAGGTAAGACGAAGAAAGAGGCAAGCGAGCAAACGAATAAGGTCAAAAAGGAAAGACGAAAGGAGAGTGCCGCGAGGGAAGCAGGAAGGGGACTTGGGGGGGAGGGAGGGCCGACGGATAGCCGGGGTGAACTTTTGCTCGCGGAAAGTCGAGGAAATCTTGCTTCATCGATCGCTTGGCGCGACGCGATTCGCTCAACCGCTTTTAAAATAAGCATCATCTTTCTCTCTCACTGTCGCACTGGCTCTCTCTCTCTCTCTCTCTCTCTTTCTATCTCGCTCTTCCCACCACTCATTACCTTTTCTCCCGCTCGCGCTTTTCCCGTTTCATCTAGCCGGCAGCTGTGCTCCCCGTCTCGGCTTGCCCCCCTCCCACCCCCGCTACGCGTCCCTGGCTCTCCTGTAACCTTCCTCTCGGCGCGCTTGCCAGCCTCGGGCGATGACGAGGAAGGTCCGCCCGGCGTGCCTGGCCTGTCGCACTTCCTTCGCGAGGCTGCCGGCAACGCGACTACGACGAAATTAAACGAGCGAAGAGAAGAGCTGAGAAAGAGAGAGAGAGAGAGAAACGCTTGCGTAACCCGATAAATCGTTCTACTCCTCGGGCTTTCGATATCCGCGGAAATAAGTATTCTCCAGTGGCGTTCGGGTTATTTGATTAAAATCCCCGCGCGTTAGTCCTCCTTTGCCTCCTCCCCCTCCCCCCCCCCCATCCTTCCTTCTTTCACCGGATTGACGCTCGGCTATGGCGTCTGCAGCTGCTCCATATCGGCCAAGCAAGAAATTTCAGCTTGAAATATTTGCAAGCTTGTCGAGCGCGTTGAAAATAGAATAGAGCTTTGCGCAAAGACACGAGCTTTAACGGACGTAAGCTCCGTTGGTTATTTCGAAATTGTATATGCATGCATAAATCGCGTTCGCAACTATTTGTCGGACGATTGCGCGGAAAGAAAAGTGCGAGCAAGCTAAATGATACTTGTTTGCGGCCTACCAATTGGAGCATCGTCATGTAGGACTTGTAAGGTGCGATGAGCTTTTGCACCCTCGGGCCGAGGCAGGCTAGCAGGTAATAAGTGTACATGATCACGTGCACCAGACAATTTGGCATCATTATGAAGGTCCACATTCCACCTGCAAAACATACATACACAAAATTGATATAGGATTAACGAAACTCAAAGAAAGGTAGAGAGAGAGATTGCTTCGAGGGCAAAGGGCAACGTTTTGCGAGTGGTATAGTTGAATTGTAAGTATATTGTCGATAAAACGCGCTTATTTGGGAAAATATCGAACGAGAGCAGGCAGATCGGCAATTGTAATTGATTGCCGCCGCGGGCGCGTGACAAACAAAACGCGCGAAAGCCCGAGGGTGGGAGGCAGAGGCTTGGTCTTTTTTTGTTAACGCAGGATGACTCGGCGCACCTGGAGCGTATTTGCAGGCTATCCAAGCAAGACTGACGGTCGCGGCGTGATGATAAATGT
Organism: Anagyrus pseudococci; assembly: GCA_030522585.1. Lineage (NCBI taxonomy): Eukaryota > Metazoa > Arthropoda > Insecta > Hymenoptera > Encyrtidae > Anagyrus > Anagyrus pseudococci. Next base: position 5,728 of record JAPYYQ010001300.1, read on the forward strand.
GCAGAAACGAGCATTGATTGTACTTCTTCCTGAGGACGAAAATAACGGTGTCACCGAGTTCCGCTATTTTCAATAACAGTATCCACCAGACCCATCTTGCCATCTGCAAATTTAACGAATATGTACAAAATATTCCGTGTTAGCGCGCACTTTTTGTCTGTGTATAAACAGCATTGTTTTATTATGCGCCAGATCGTCGGCGAATTTTGAACGTTTCTCACTATCTCGCTGCAAACTTTTCGACTCACACTTATTGCTTCGGGACTCAGCGAGTAATCAACAGGTTCGCAGCCCCAGGACAAGTTCGTCGTAAAGCCCGATGTAAGAAGCTGCAAAAGAACAAATGAAAATCGATCACCAAAAGGTATAAACAGTGGCATGTATTATTGAAAAAAAAATATAAGGTAATCGTTGAAAAAAGAAGATTATTTTACCCCATAAAAAACCGCAGCGCTGCAAACGGCGATCGAGACGTTGTAAATAATCATAACATTCGAAAGATCGTACGGCTGACGATTTTGCATGTACTTTGGGCCGATATGCACGACGAAGAGTAGGTAGGCGAGGATGATCAGCGATACCGGAAACGGACTGGCCATCATTGGCCAATCAGCCACCCTTGGATCTGAGAATTAAAGGGCGGGGGGGGGAGAAGAGTAAAAAGTTTTGTTACATCGAGTTAATGCGCTCATTGCCAAGGGTCCGCTCCGATTGGTCAGGCCCCTCTCTGTCGCTTTTTTTATTTTTTTTCTCCCCCCTGCACCGAAGGAGAGGGAGCCCCCCGCGCTCATGCTAACAATAAACGGCATCGGGGCTATATTTATCGTCGTTAAAACGAGCCTGATAAGCGACGGTGCGCGGTGAAGAAAAAAAAAATTCGATCATGTTTACAACAAATCAGCTCGCGAGCGCGCGCGCGCGCGCCTTTGCGATCTTTTACGATCTTGACCGAAACGCAGTGTTTTCTGGTTTTCCAATCGCGATCGATCGTTGCACACTATTACGCTCGATAATTGATTGGCTCGGAGTCGACTAAAATCGCGATCGACCATATTCAAAGGTTCAAAGCAATTTACGTACTAAAAAGAGGAAAAGATGTCGAAAATTTAAAAAAAAATTGCATTCACCGCTGGTATAACATAAATTCGCGGCGAGGGGGGAGGAGCAGAAAGAGGTGGAGACGAAGTTAAACAGTGCGCGCGCGTGTGTGTGTGTGAGAGAGAAGAGAGAGAGAGCCGGGGGGCATCGGAGAGCGGAGCGTTAATGAACGCTAAGAGAGGACGTCGGCTAGGGTTGTTAAAAGGCCTGCAGCCAATAACTCACCTGATATTTCCTCGACGAGGTAGCGATACGCCTCCACGGGCCCCATGTCCTGCTGATCAGAGGAGACGAAAATAAATGTGCGTCGGCCGCGCGCAGACGGCCGACAGACGGCTCTCGGGATTAGCCCCCGCACGCGCCCGAGAGTGAGAGAGCCTGCGGTCTACTCGAGCCGAGGGGGAGGTGTCGTGGTGGTGGTAGTAGTGTGTCACGGGTGTGAGTACAGCCAGACGACGTATAGGAGGAGGACGCGTCAACGGCCAGGCCGCGTGAAAATCGCCGAGAGCGCGCGGAGGAAAAGTAAAAATTAACGAATAGTCCCCGGCTTTGCGGAGTGCGCTTTGCCCTCTGCAGGAGATACGCGGAGGAGGAGGAGGTGTATGTGGGTCGCTGGGAGGAAGGAACGCGGCGACGCGCAGCACACGCGCCGCGCGCCTCCTTCTCTCTCGGTTCGCGCTCTATATCTATCCGCGCGTCTGTAAGCGCGCGCGCCCGCTTGTCGGTATATGAGAGGATCGCCGAGCCCTCGCGATCGTCGCTGCAGCAGCAACAGCTTTTGAAGGAGGCCGGGAGGAGGGGGGGGGGGCAGAAGCTCTCTGGGATCGGGCAATGACGAAGTGACAAGTTAACGGAAGCGAAAGCAGGTTGCGCACTCATGCGTCATATGAGACCCAGTGCGGCGAATCGAGAGTATGTAGACTGCCAAGCGCACACGCACATGGCCCCCGCTTGACGCGTATGTGTGTACCGAAAGCCACTGATGCTCCTGCACGTGCTGCTCCAAACGCGGCTCTAATACACACGCGCATCCACGGCCGCGAGAGAGCGCGGGATTACACGCGGCCCCGCACAATTAGCCCGCACACGCTCCGGCTCTCCGCGTTTTCGAGGCTAACACGCGCGCGCGCGTCAAGCTTTTACGATTTTTGGCCAACAATTGCCCTGATGGATGTGCGCCTCTTTTTCAATGCATTAGAGTATCTCGGCTTATTTTTGTACGATATCGGCTTATTGAAATTAGACGACAATGATTTATTATCTTCAGAGCCGATTAAATTAGTAAATAAATGATATTTAACAGTGTCGGGTTACGCTGTTGGAATTAGATAATAACGCAGCTTTAATGCGCGCTCCTGTGATTATGAATGTACTCGGTCGGCCGAACGGTATATCCAAATGAAACTATTTAACGTTATCTAAATAAGTTATAACCAAAATTTTCAGGAGATAAGAAGACAAATCTCATTGACTTTACGTTCGAGCTGAGCTATATTCTAAGCTGCACGGTAATTATCGATTTAACCGATTGCGGTACGTTGTTTTTTTTTTTCAAAAGAAAAAGGTCAGAATCGGTAAAAGTAGCCGTTCGAATGAACGAGCTTTCTCGATTTATCCGCGAAATGTTGAATTTATTGCCGGAACGTCATTTTATTTTCGTAGGCTTGGCGCTCAACGTTTGCTCATGAAATTGAGAGCTGCTCTGTGTGTTGTCCCCCGGCAATAAATCGTTTAAATCTCGTCCAGAAAATCCAAGTACATATAATAAATTCTTACGAGTGACTTTGGTAATATGCAACATACGTTCAAACGTACTTTATTGAAACTATATCGAATTTTCGAAATTCCGGTCATTAATCTATATTGATTTGTCGAAACTATACACGCTCGTGTATAACCCAGTGCTTCGTAAACTGTACCGCAATCGTAAAAAAAGATGTACTTTTACTCTCTGTGCTCTTAATTTTTCTCTTTTTTTTGCATTTTCAATGTAGGTTAGTTACATAAATATTAAGGTCCATAATTTACCGATTACGTAAGTAATTTTTACTTTTGTAGTTTTTTTTTTAGTCTGCGACAGGTTTATCGTTGGTGTTAAAATAAATTAATTATTGTTTTGATGGCTTGTAAAGTTTTTTTTTAAACAAGGTTACCTAATGCACTTTAGACACGAGGAGTGAATTTTTCATTTAACCATACTTGATTTTATCATATTTAAAAACTTGGCGAAAAAAAACTCGTTTAAATTTGTTGAACGCAATTTTAATTAATCTTTCATGAAAATCATGAATATTATTTATGAATTTACATTAATATTTGTTACGGATAAAATAAGTAAACATTTTGAAATGAATAAATAATGTTTAAACGAGTACCTTAAGCAATTAAAATAAAATTCATTTTTAAAATAAGTTTGATTGATTTTCGAGCTGTTAAATATTGAATAAACTTTAAATCAATTGCGTGTAAAATTGCCGATTTTTGCATTATAATTGCAAATATTATTATTTAATAATCACATGTAAAGTCATTGTTGCTGTAAGTTTAATAAATTTAATTTTAATTTCAATTTATTTCAAAGTATAATTAATCCCTATTTGGTTACGACTTTTACTCCGTCCTACATTCAAACTTTGGTATGTCTCGAAATAGCTATAATCTTAACTAAATTTAGGCTTCGGCAGAGATGTATTTATTACTATTGCAGCTGCCTTAAATTTTGCATCGAACTGAAACACTTTGGATATTGAATTTAAAAAAAAAAGCCGAGCTATTAACAAATAAATAGCACTTCCGTGAATATTTCATCACTTGGTCAGCAAAAAAAAAAAAAAAAAAAGAACGATCAAGGTCGAGGATTTATCAAAAAATTACGAATCCCAATTCCCCAAGGTTTTCCGCAAGAATCGCCTCGCATTTGCCGGGCGAATTACGCGAATTTGCTTTTTCCATTTATCCCGTTTTTGCGGTCGTACGAAAATTTCATCTTCCACCGAAGCGGTAAAAGCTTATACACGATTGACAGCTCGCGTTCTGCATTCGTTGGCTACGCCGGTGCAGAGGAAAACATACCAATTAATAGTCGAGATAATCCGCCGCTCGAAAGTTCGTGCATGCCCGAGAGAGAGAGAGAGAGAGAGAGAGAGAGAGAGAGAGAGAAAGGGAGGGAGAATCCGCGTGTATATCGACCTGAGCTTGCAACTTTAATACCTCCGCGGTCGAAAATCCGCAAGCTCCGAGACCGTACGACCGACCGAGAAAGAGAGAGGGAGAGAGCGGGAAAAGCATGTAGGCTCTCTGATCGAACAGCCTGCTAGTCGCGTCCGCTCATTAACGAAATGTCGGCCCGGCAAATCGGTTACGTAATATCAAGCAATCGTAAAGCTCCGGGAGCGGTCCTTCCTCTCTCTCTCTCTCTCTCTCTCTCTCTCTCTTTCATCGAGTTCGATACCGTAGCCAGGGCGTGTATCAGTAGAATTGAGCAGGCAACGCCGGTAGATTATTCCACGGCTTGTACGTCTATGTGGGCGATACGTGTGGGTGCGCGCGTGTTTGTGTGTGCGTGTGTGTGTGTGTGCCATAGGTCGGTAGGTAGGCCGCAGGTGTGTGCTTGGGGCTTTTAGGAGTGCCGAAGAGCCTTTAGGCTGCTCACCTCCCGTGCCGCTGACCATTTAACTTCCTTGCGCTGATCCAGGGTCCGGCGCTTCGCAGGGATAGAGAGCGAGAGAGAAAGAGCAGGAGAGGAAGCACACGTGATCGTCGGCCGACTAAGCGGCGCTGCCCGGCGCACACGGAGCAGGGCCCTCTCTCGTTTCTCCCTCCTCACCTCTTCCTCCTCGCCTCGCCACTCTATCCCTCGTTCTCCCTCTCTCTCTCTTTCTCTGTCTCTCTTTCGTGTTCCCGTTGCCGCGTAATCGGATGTTACGCGCTGTCGTCGTCGTAGTCGTCGTCGGCAGCGGCGATCGTTAATTTCGATCGGGTAGCAGAACACCGAGAGGGAGAGAGAGCGCTGCCAGGGTGGCTAGCGCGAAAGTTTGCTTGCGAATCGATCGAAACGGAGAAAGAGAGAGAGAGAGGGTGGAGGAGGGGTAACAGCGGGCGCAGGACTCTCGCGGATTTAGTCGGCGCGCTTGTCTGGGCCGACCGACAACGATTGCGGCTGCCCGATTGCGGTCGTCTGCCGCTCGTCCGGCCGGCGCGGCTCTACACTCCCCTCCGATCGCGCACTTGACGATGCTGCCGCTGCTGCTGCTACTAGTCCGCTACATCGCTCGAGAGCTGGCCCTCCGCTTGGCCCCCGCTCGTCGCGATCGCAAAGGCAGCCGTATTTTCGGGCATATCCAGCCGCGGCAGCGCGTCGCACCTTCTTAGCACGCTCGCGCGAACTACTATACTCTCTCGTCTTCGAGCGCCGGTTGCCGCACCACCGCATATAGGGCCGGCCGTCGCGTGTGCGCCGCGAGCGCGAGACGCTATACGATCGCACACCCCCGTGCTACTAACACACAACACCGACTCCCATCCCTTCCTCCCTTTTGCACGAGTTCTCTTGCTGTCTCTTTTTTTTTTTTTTTTTTTTTTGTCCGCTTTCTCGCGGTGTTTTTTTTTTTTTTTCTTTTTTCCTTTTGTCTTTTTTCTCTTTCTTTTCTCCTTCCGCAGCGGCCAAGTTAGCGCTCATATCTGCAGGGCAAGCACCCTTGGGGAGCAGGGCCGTAACTACGTTAGAAAGTTGCGCGTTAGAATGAATACGATGGTTCTTCGAGGCTACTACTTACTCTCTGCCTTCCTACACACCCTCTTCTACCTCCGCCCTTCTCGCCTTCTCGCACGCTCCAGTATTTTTTGTGGTTTCTTCGCATTTCGGTTTTCTCACTGTTAACCAACTGCCCCCCTTTTTTCCCTCTTTCCGATTAATCGCGCGTTACCGATCTTTTTTTTTTTTAGGTGTGACTTGGCGTGTGAGTCATTACTACCGAGTTATACCATTGGATCTGATTAATAATCAATTAAATTTTTTCTATTAATTTAACATTATCTTTTTCACGTTATATAAATTTTATGGATGATAACTATCTCGGAAGTAAATTATAATGTTATTGCTTAGAGCGTAGAATTTTAAAACATGCTAAGGTATTGCCTTAAATGTCTCTTTTTTTTCTATTGCAGATTGAAAAGCTGATTTTGCTTGGAAAAGTTTTAAAATGTTTCTACGTACAGATTTACAAGTGATATGTTCATAAAAATACGTGCTCATGTGTGATTGCATAACTGCTGTTAGAAATGACTGTAAGTGTTACTTCCGATGTTGACGCGAGAAAATATTTTGAAAATAAATAAGCTATGATTGATTTGTCCGTGAAGGCTATTATGAAAGTAATAAAAGAGAATTTGAAGAAAACTTTTTTCAGAAAATTTCTAATATTATTAGGAACAGAATTCCTAATGTACTGGAAAAAATAAAATAAATGGTTAAGTATTAAAAGAATAAAATTTATAACTTTGACCAAAAAATATTATAAAAACTTACTTGAAGGAAAGTGTATTTTCGCAGTAGCAACGCATAAAATAGTCACTCACAATTAAAAATTCTAACGCAGACTACGTGCATTTATAAAGGATCTTGTGCGTTTGAGTGCTTTATGCCTGAATGTATAAGAGGGAGTAGGAAAATGTCTCTCAACGCCAAGAACAGTCGAAAAAACTTTTCATATTCCCCGACAAAGAGAATAATTTTTCATTAAACTTATGTTTTAACGTTTTCCTTGGTATTTTATGTAAAAGTCTTTTTGATTTATTAACGTTTCTATTCTACGAATTTTTTCTATTAGTCTTTAAACATTGACCAAAAAACTACTTGTAATTCTCAATTTCCACGAATCGAAAACTTTTACCCATTTAAATATATTTTATATTATTATTATACATATTAATTTATTTGAAATTAGTAATAAAATCTGGTTCGACGTAGTTGCCATAGAATATAAATATTGTTTAATCAGCGTGGAAAAGACTTCATTTGGTTAATAAGATAATAACACTTCTTGCAATAACTTGACTTTTATTGCCGCAATCAAAGTTTAAAATGTAACTAAAAATATGTTGTAATAAAACGTGCCACAATTTCTTCTCATGGTGTTTAATATTTAAAGTTTTACGGAATCATTCATACTTCGTTATTATTAAAAACGACGTGTTAAGTATAAATTTTAAAGTTGCTTCGTAATTGGATTTTTAAAAGAATAAAAAAGTTATTAACTACTTCTGCTCGGTTAATAAAGTCAAGTATCATTATTTAAACGCTCTATTCGAATTATATTATTTTCATAAAAATACCTTACACGCAATTTAACTGTTGAATGAGTCTTCGTAATGTAAATTTATCGAAATAAATTATCTTTGAAGTGATTTTAAGACATTCTAAACTAGTAACGCTTCCTTAAAGTATACAGTACAGTACATTACAGTAATACTCATATAATTAAGGTTTCTAAAAATTATTTTAAATTTATTTTTAGGCAAAGATTTTACTATATTTTATTTAGAGCTAAAATTAATATATTTCATCTCTACAGCGATAATGTGATAAGAAGTGATAATTAAAGTTTGCAAAAATATGCTGGAATATAATCATTAACTTTTTACTAAGCGTCGGAGAAAAATGTGTCGTTAAAAAGGAAGTTCAAACGGTTAAGTGTTCATAACAAGACAAGGTAACGAAGGCAAAATCTTTGAATTTTATGACTTAAGTAAAGATTCGCAATTTAGATTTTATCAATTTTTTTCATCGATAATCTATCTATCATTAAGAAATATGTATAGCGTCAGTTCTTATAGTACGAAAATAAAAAATTCTGCAAGTATCAAAATGAATGTACTCAGATTTTCTAAAAAATTCTGTCAAAAAATATCCCCTATAAAATTTAATGTCAGACCAAAAAAAACGGTAAATAAGTAGATAAAACGCCATAAAACTGAAACAACAAAAATTACTGGTTATATTAACATCAATAAATTTTATCTAACACAAATAAAATTTATGTTTTTGTGACTAATAAAAGATGCTCAATGTAAATAATGGATATTGACAACAAGTAGAACAGTAGAATATTCGCTTTTAATGAACATTCAAAATACAATCCATAGATATCACACGTAAATTTAGTGCACAATCGTAATTTCTCAGCGAGTGTTTCATTTCAATGATAGTTGCAAGTACAATAAAATTTGCACCTCTATCTTGCACTCTCAGATAACTCTGCAACAATCCAACTAATTGTATGGACTCAAATGAATTTAAAAACCATCTTAAACGTGTTGTCTAGTAAAACAATTCCAGTAAAAGAAAGCCAGAAGAAGAAGAAGGAGAAAAGAACGTGGGTGCGATAGGGTCAGCAACGCGGAAGAAGATGGAAAGAAGACCGAGGGAGGCGGAGCGCAAGAGGGTCAGGCCTGATGGGCAGAGACGCGCGCGTATACGGCCGGTCGTTCAGCTATGGTATATAGAGGCGCGAGCGATGGCTGTACGGCTTCCCCGTGCGCTGTCATTTGAATCAGGATTAGCGGAGGCGAACCGCCGGCCTCATCGGCCGGAGATGCTCTACGTCTGCCCGACGCCGAGTCGGCGCGCATATTGACGAGGAAGCTAGAACGCAAGCCGGATGAACTGCCCCGCTGGCGCTCTTCTCATGCACTCGCACTCCCCTCGCCTCCCTTGCACCCAAGCTTTTCGATCGTAGGCCGCAGCGGATTATTTAACTGCTCCTGCTGCTGAATTGCTTTAGTCGTTTGCTTGACGCTAACTGATACATTGGATGAGCTTGTGGCTGCGCTTATAAGATTTTTTTTCGTTGCTGATGATGAGTTTTATTCTGGTACATGAGTGTGAAATTAGTTTAGAGAAATCTTACTAATTATTAATTAAAGTTACGTTATAAAAATGTATGTGAATTTTATTGCAACAGAAAATGTGTTCATGATTATTATAAAAAAGTATAATTATTATAATTAAGTAATATTTTGCATATATGCAACTCTTGAAAACAAAGTAATATTATGCACAATTGGTTGACATAGTATTTAATGGATCGTACGTAAAAAGATTATTATTTATAGGAAAATTGTTCGGGTGACATCTATTGCAGAAGTAGATAAGTCTTTTGATTTCATAAAATCTTCTTACCAAAACATTTTGATTTTTAAATATGTACACTTATCTACTAAAGATATACCTCTGATGCTGGTACAAGCATTTCCTAACTTACTGGCACTTGGTTATTTGGTTCCTTAGTTATTCGAAAGTAACGCAAGAGAGCGTAGCGTGACTGTAGCGATTAATTTATAAATTGTTGCAATTAATTTAAAATTCTAAATAAAAACTTCTAAATAAAAATTTTTCATTGCGATTATTTAAATTATAGAAATTAACTGATATTTTGAAAATGGTACTTGCTTAACGATTGTAAATATCTTTAGGACTGTGTTTATCAAACGTTAATATAAATTAGTTTTATGTATATTTTTATAAATTTAATAAAAGCAATAACTATTAAATAATAAGGATAATTAACAATAAGAACATTCCTTCAGTTTTCTCTTTAAAGCTCAAAGTTATAAGCCCAAATTACAGAACAAAATCATTTTGAAATTTATTCGATAAAATATAAAAAAGTTTTGATAAATATTCACATAATACTACGTAAAACTATCATTTTTAAATATCTGTCGTAATGTAAATAAATTTTAACTCACATTATTTCATCTATGTCTATAAAGTATTTGTTAATATAATTAATTGTAATTTTTCTTAAATTTAAAAAAAATTTATTACATTGATTTTATTTTACGGAAACGATTTAATTAAATCAGTTGTCCAAACACGATTAAAGATCACTTCTTTTATCAACACATTGTTTTATTTCAATTTATAAACCAATAATTAAAAATTAAATTACACGTATTACTAAGGTAATATTTTAATAAATTTTTTCTTATACTTTAAAGCAGAGAACCCTTTAATATAACTTTGCTTTAGCGTCACATTATATTTATTAAATTTTGATGCTTGATTTGAGGTATGTTAGAAATCAAAAGCTTTATTTTGAAAAACTACCTATCAATAGTACATATTTTTAAAAACGTCTAGTGTCATTTTCAAAAGTAAAATTCAATTGTAAAATTAGCTATTCGATTCCAATGTATTATCATACTTATCCATCTTACATAAAAACACGTTAGTTATGTAAATTAGTTAAAACTACAAAACTTTTAATAAGAGCTTTCAAAGTTACACTGCAAAATACTTTTCTTGTTGAAGTAAAGTGATTAAGAGTTACATAAAAAAATCAACTTTTTTATTTCTAGTTTCTTACATAATTATTGAGCTTGTTACTGTACGTTAGTTTAATAATTATTCCTAATATAATTTAAAAATAACTAAGCCGATCTTTTTTAGCATATTCAGTCCTGTATGACTGCTATGTGATTTTATCACACAGTTCATCAAATAGTTTCGTTGTTTATAAAAAAATGCACAACATTGATTCTTCACGCAGTTTAAGAAACATTTAAAAATTCTTAAAACCCCCACACGCTATAAGATATTTCTCGTGGTTAATTGAATCGTTAGACTTTATCACGAGATGTGCGCTTTTTCTGCAAGCTCCGCGAAACGAAACAACTAGTTTCTTAGCTAAAAACGGCTCTTATTAACAAGTCAGTTTTTCTCTCTCCTACTTGCATAAACATCAAGCGTAAGGGCTGAAAAATCGTCGGAATCGGCAAGTCTTGCAGGAGTTAAAAATCGACGGGGTAGATTATGTGGTGAAGGAGCGCGCGCTGGCGACAGAAGCATCGTACACTTTGGACGCGCCGAGCCCTTGAGAGAGAAATTCGCAAAGACCTTCGAGATTTTGTAAAGTCTGCGAGTCGAGTGCAGAGTCGGTATGACGAGGGGAGGAAAGCTGCACAATTTATGCGCAAGTAGAGCGGCAAACACTTGGAATAAAGCCTGCCCAGGGATCTTCAGGAGCCCAAGAGAGAAAGAGAAGAGTGCACGTCGCCGAGAGGTTGGCCCGGAGAAGTGCGTCCTTATTCGCTCGCTTCTGCAAGATGACTTCGGCAAGACGCGGCAAAAACGAGGGTATATACCACCGATCGAAGAGAGAGACAGAAAAAAAAGTGCTTTGGAGGCTAGTTTTTTATCCAGCCCCGACTGCATCGTCAGTGGCTGCATAATAAAAGTTTTATTAAGAACGCGCCCGAGCTGTAGTCACAAGCCAGTACGACTTGCTGCGCCAAGCCTGCAAGCTTCTCCTCTTCGACGCATTATCGTGCTTGCTTTACACTTGCAGCACTTAGGGCTAGCCGGACTTTTGCAACTTTGCTAGCAAAATTACTCGATTTGACCACGGCAAATTAACTCCGAGTGTCGAAATGTTTTGGCTTGATGCTATATGCACCCCGATGATGAATCGTTTGCCGGCTTTTAATCATGCATTCGAGCGGGAGAAAAGCAAAAATAGAAAAGCTCGCTCTGCACAATTTATTAAAAGCCTTCGGCTTGGCTAAATGTCAATTAATTTCTCGGCTGCATTGTAAATTCGGCCTAAAAAGTGTGCGCTTTTTTATTAATAATCTGTTATTGACGTCCAAGAATAAACCCATATATACTCTTGCATCGTATTAGTTTGAACAGCAAATCAGTAGATGTGATTTTTCAAAAATCTAGCTAGCGTTTGTAATTTATTAATTGAGCATTTCTTGTGGAACAAATTCTTCAAGTAACTGCGTTGCAGAGAAATTAATTTTTTTTAAAGGATAAAGTTTTGGACAAAAATTTAAAGAACGTTCGTAATTGCTTTTATATATATATATATATATATATATATATATATATATATATATATATCCACTGTATTAGTACTTATTCTTATAAAAACGTATCTTGTTTATTTTATTTGAAATAGTCATTATGAGCTCGTAAAATAGTTAGCTGCATGTTGATGGTGTCAGTCTGTCTAATTTTATTTTTTATTCAACGAAATTTTATTTTAAAACAGGAAGTCGATGGAATCAATATTTTAAAAGGTCTAGACCACTCATCACAATTTTTATTTACTTTTTTATTTACGTCTGATTTTTTTTTCAAGAATTTTTTATTGCAATACAGCCGCGTTGAAACAATAACCTATTTATAAATATAATTATATATTATTAAATAATAATAGTCATAATAAGTAATCGGTCAAACTCAGGGAACTCGGACTTATAAATGACGATTGGGTACTTTATGACGAATCAAAATATTTTTGTGAAGAACTTCATACATCATGTAGATCTATCTCAATTACACAACTGTGTATTTTAAAAAAATTCGTTAAATTGTAATATATATTAAATTTAATAAATTAAGTTTTTTTAGTAGTTTTGCTAATATGTATATGTTTATGAGCGATCAGGATTTATTATTTAAATGATTTTTCTCACTCTCACTATAAACATTAATTATTTTTAATACGTCGTCTAATTAAATATAATATACCACGTTAACGTTCTAGATGCAACTTTTTCGCTATTTTAATCGTGCAATTAACTAAGTGCCAATTGATTGTTAGTCGGTAATTTATGTAAAAAAAGTAAAATATTAATGATTGTCAGTCAAACATTATTTTTCCCATCGAGATAACGCTTATTGCCGCTTATTTCTCACCAGCGATGCTGGACAGCCTGCTGGTGTTATTAATTCGCCAAAATAGTTTAAGCACAAAAATAGAATTTGGCTACGCTGCAGGTCGGATATACATTGATGTGCGCGCGTGGGGTACTTTGTGAGATGGCGCGCCACACGACTGCATTGCCAAACGTTTCCGGATGCATTATTAGTCGTGCAACTTATTGCGCCGCGTTTTGTCGCTTGATGTCGAATTGGTCGGGTTGGTAGGGTCGCGAGCTTTCGTCAATGGTACGCGAACAGAGCTCGACATTATCGACCAATCTAATTGAAAACACCTGCGCTGCACAAGCGAAGACGGTTTCAATTAATAAGCTGCTAGAATTATTCCTTGCAATCTTAATTTTTCAAAAGGCCTTCATTTTTCAAAAAAAATTTATCCAGTACAACTAATTTTTTTATTATTCAAAAATTAAAAAAAAAATTATCAAGCTTTTCATTTAATTCGAATAATTTAAACAGTCATTCAAAATTTAATTGTTCAACGCAGAACCATTAGGGCAACCATAATGATCACTCCTTAATTGCTCACAATTTGATCATATTCCACTGCTATTAGATTCTCTATAAATAATTGAATAGTTCAGACTGGCGGTTGTTTTACCATATCGAATTCTCCGGCTTTCTCTCTCTCTCTCTCTCTCCCTCTCGCTCTTTCCTGCTTTACATGTACTCTTACTCCAATTCAACTATTTATGGCGTTAGGCGCTGCTGGCCGCCTGGCACTGCAACGCACTCGTTAAACTTACCTGTTTTGTACGGCGAAACAGCAAACTTTTTTTTTTGTTATTAAATATTTTAAGACGAATGAATTTGCAACGGGTTCTACCTTCTAAACCATCGCTCATCAGCTCTTCGTGCGACTTAGGGGACTTTAAGAGATCTGTGGGAAGCGGACTGACTTATGGAAGGAAGCTTCTTAAACGGTAAACTCTAGTTTGAGTAAACATATATCTGATCTTTTTTTTATAATTCGGCAGCAATAAAAAGAAAATTGCAGTGGTGAAAAAGAGCAGCTTATAATTAGTATATGTGCGGCATTTGGGTGAGCCGATGGTATCACGTGTACGTACACGCATATGGAATACGACATATATTTCGTAAGAAAGTGCGTAAATCGTTCTTAAATTGATCGAATTTATTATTTTCTTTTGCTCATTAGACGATCCACATATCTATTATCTGTAAATAATTAGAGTATCTGTTCAGGGTAAGGGGCTGCGCAAGTATAAGTGCGTGTATAGACGGTGAGCAAGTGTTCTGCTCGGTCTACGTCCGGCGCTCTCTCTCTCTTTCTCTTTCTCTCTCTCGACCTGCGCCGCTCTTACGACGAGGGGTGTATGAAAGAAATAATTGAAGAGTAGAAAAATACTATAATATTGTCAATGTGCGCCGTGTGTGTGTGCGAGAAATTCTTTTTATGAATAAGAAATCATCTTTATTACCATGTAAAACCATTGTACGTACATACATAAATTTTATTGCACGAATATACGAAGATTGCTTTTAAATTGTAATATTTTTTTCCTTGCCCGGGCATCGTAGGCGCTTTTTTTCTCTTCATTGTATAGCTCTTCTTATGCGTTTTTTATGCTTGCGAGAATTTCAGCGAGGATAAACTGTAGATAAACATTTTTACGTAACAATTCGTTTTTTTTTCAACAAATTAAATTTATATGAGAACTTTTGAATGGCCTGAAAATCTCATATAATTTTTATCGTGTATTATTGCCGCTTGGCAGTTATTTGTTATTTTATTTGTAAAATTCTAAGCTGAAAAAGGTGTACGACAACTAAATCCAAAACTATTTCTTTATGTTGGTTTTTACTGTGAAATGGGTAGACTAGATAGAAATAAAATGAATAAATATTATTTGCAACAAAAGAACATAGACTATCACCTGTAAAATTGTTTATTCAACTTAAACGCTACTTTAGTAAATTCCGCATCGATTTCAGTATTTAAAGAAACTATACAATGGAGTGCAAACAATAGACAACAAACGTAGAGTTTAGCCAAACCATTTCTGTCATTGCTGTGTAAGGATTGCTGTGTAAAGATAAAGCCATTTGCATATCTAATGACGTTAAAGTAGATACAGTTAAATGTACACTATACTTTATTATTTGCAATGTTGTGTTGAATCAAGTATACTTTTATTACTTAACATAATATTTCAAATTTTAATATAACATAAAAATTGTAAAATTAAAAAAAAAACTCAATAGAATTTTCTTAATGACTTGATTAATACTTACCGGTCAGGCATAAAGTTTCTGTAACAAGAGAACTAAAGGGTAGAGTATAACAAAAATAATTACTAGTCTACAAAGCTCTAGAAACGTGCCACTTATGTAACCCACTTCTAAGCCATTTTAATGTCTCTTTTCGCTTGTCTTTTCCATGCAATTCCATATTCTTCAAACAGAAGACTGAAAATCATTTAAAGAGTAATAATTAAAATGACGAATTTTCCTTTGTTTTGTTTTTCATGATGATTTATTACAATTCATAACAGTTGAAATATGCCAAGTACACTGAATTTACAAACAAACAAAAATTATTCGTACATGCACATCGTAAATACATTCATAATCTTTGAAACATAAAGAGGACTGCATACAGGGCACGTCGTTATATTTTTTTATTTATTTTTCCATTTATATCACTTTACGCACTAAAATTTTACATTTTACGCCTTTGCATAAATTATTTATGTGTCGTAAGCCGTCCAAGAAAATTGCGGAACACTAAAAATTTTTCGCTTACATATACATATAGTTATATATAGCATGAGTAAAAATAGATATGCTACGTTTATGAGTAATTTCATCTGTTACGTATAATTCATTAACTGTTACTAGCATTTACGTCAATATAACGTATTTGTGTATTTCTAATATTCGCAACGAAACTTTGCAATACAATCGACTGCATTAATTGAACAAAGAATGAAAAATTAAAAAAAGTGACTCGTTTGTTATGGTACTTCGGTTCACTTTTTTTCGAGTAAACTTAAACTTTATCCAACGTTACATTTAAACTTGTTAAAACTGAAAAATATATATTTCTGTTTTTTTTTTCATAACTTTGCTCGTGTACCTCGATACTTATAAACATAACTTATAAAAAATTATTTCGTTGTTCCAAGAAAAGTTGAGCGATCGTACTTTTCGCCAATATTCGCAAGTTGTCTGCTTTCTCGCCTCTTCGTTTATTATTCAAACTGACAACGTGCTACTGCAGTGTTTACCTTTAGAACAGAAATGACAAGTAAATTCAAACTTTCATTTTCATTCCCTTGTAGTAAATGATGGACGCGCGTACTTCTCGGTCTGTTCTCAAAAATGACAATTTTATATATTTAGATGTATGTACTATACCACAAAAAAATCGCGTTCTCGTCGTCATTATCGTTGCAATAACATCTATACTGATTCTAGCGTTATAGACACCTTACACAACGAGGCTAAGCAAACAGCACTAACATTTACTAGAGAACGTGAAAATCGTCGCAACGAAGTATTGCCAAGTCTACCATTGCAAACGCGCGAGCAGCGGATTCGTCGTTTTAACGAACTTTAAGAGCAGCCACTTATCGGGCGCAATCTAGATGTTACTTGGCTCGTTTCACGCGATTGTTACAAATGTCTGAGCTTATCGTTTGTCATCGTCCTTAAAAAGATTAGACGAGCAAATCGATTAATTCGGCCTAAGAGCATCGAGCGCTTATCCGGCCCTGGTCATAAACAGTTAATTGGCCTAACCTCGTTTTGATGCGCGAACATTATTCAAATGGTTAATAAATAGTATATTTATTGATTTTTATAAGCTATTATATTCAATAACTGTTTATACATGTATATTTGTCTGTTTATCTATATATATGTATGTGTGTCACTTAAATCTATGTATAGATTTTAATAATTCTCGATACATATAAAGAAGAATAACAGAAGCATATCCGTTAAACCTTAATTACAGTAAGTGAAAAAATCTTATGTCTTTTAAAACTTCTACCTAATTAACGTCCTAAAAAATATAAAAACAAACAAGACGCCGTTGCTTAGCATAAATCTTACATGCGAAACACGTAATGATGACTATATTTATATACGTTTAACATGTTTTATAATATTTAAGCAGTCCGTTATTTATTATCCGATACGAACCCCTTGAAACAATATTTTTTCCTTACGCTACTTCGTTTAATTATTTTAAAAATCGTCGTATAATAGAAAGATTAGTATGACAAGTGTATATGTGTATGTGTGTGTGTCCCAATCAATATAGTGGGATCGAGAAGTCAAGTAAATATTTCATTCAGCAACTCTACTTTTTATTTCCACCGAGAAACTGACTTGTGTCTGTATTGACATACGCGAGACGATACAATTGATGAAATACATAATGCAAAATGAGAGATTGAACCATTGAAATCGCATCCGGCAATTTGCAGGGCTTCCGGCTACGAGACTTTCGTTGTTTGTTTTCTCGGCGCGAGACAAAGCGTTAAAATCGCGAAAGAAAATTAAGGCTTACACGGTGTACGCAAAGCAAAAGAAAAATAATAAGAAAAAAAGATCGCGTCCAAAAATTAACAAATTTCTCGCGGTAAAAAAGCCATTGTCAACGCTAGTATATAGTCTGCTTGCAAGTGCATAATACGAAGAGTCTATTGGAAAACTAAAAGAGAGAATAGCATAGAGGTATAAGCGCGCTTATAGGGCAGACGGGCGCACGCGTGTTACATATCGCGCGCACGCAATATAGAGAGCTCCCCGAACCCTCCTGATATCTTCATTCGCGGCCTGGACAGAGTCGCTCGCGCGGCCTTGCCGACGCTCCGCCCCCGTTGACGCGTCTTTTCTTTTTCTTTATTCTCCCTTTCCCGCGGACTCGCGTCTCCCCGACTCTTACTCTCTCACTCGAAGCCAGGGTCTATACATATGTGCGCGGACAGAGGGGCACGGGGGTAGGCAGGGGCTGCGGTTAGGCGGTAGTTCGATTCACGTGCGTCTAATTGACGGACGCGCCCGGTCGTGCACCAGCCCCTTATAGCCTCGCGCGTACACGTTCATATTCGAGAGAGACTTTCTCTCGATGCAGGCCAGGGCGTGTGCCACGCGATAATGTCTCTACTACGCGCCCCCTGGCCCCGACTCTTCTTTTCGCGGTCTCGGCGCTTCCTGCTGCTACTGCCCTCTCCCTCGCTTTCGGCCCTCTTTATCTCCTTGCGCTAACCCTCGACGTTTCGCGTGAGCACCGGGGCCCGCTGTCTCGCTCTCTCGCAAACAGTTTCAACTCTTCTCGCGAGAGAGCCTCGCTTCCTGCCCAACTGCCGGCCCCTACAATAGCTCCCTCACGCCACTCGCGCCCCGTTTCTCCGGGCCCATTGCTGCCTCCTTTCCTCCCGCCCCTCGCCTACAAACATACCTCGGCGTGTATTATCCCTGTGCAAAGTGGCGCGGTGCAGTCGAGTCCAGCGTTTCTTTTCGGCCGCTCTCGCCTTGGTCTTTTCATTCTGTCCATCCTCTCTCCCGACTTCTGCTTTTTTTCGGAGTTTTGCATAAATTTCGGCCGCCGGCGCTTTCTTTAGGTCCAAGCACTCGATTATCCCGCAGTTGGGTGTGTGTCTGTACGGGCGACACGTGCACGTTCTTGGGCGCTGAGGTGAGAAGGGACAACGCGAGATCTCCAGCGGAAATAACTTTCGTAAAATCGACCGTATTGATAGGCCTGCGTTGGATGAGCGCGAAAAGACTTATGGCAACGTGAGCGGACGGCTGCGTGATTGCTTCTCTTTCTCTCCCGCGTGTGGCTTTTGATCTTGAGGCGCGAAATGCAACTTTCTAACTCTTGTATATGTGGATGCGTGACCGTCGGTCGTAGGGAATCGGCACACGCGTGTCCTCGCCGTGAAGATAAATTGTAAGATACCCTCGTGCGTGTATGTGTGCTTTTTACCATTCGCAATATGTTTGTTTCTGAATCATTTGTATACGCATATTGTTTGGGATATCGTTGTGTAGATAAATTCGTTGACTTTGTCGATTTGCCAGAACTTGACGCATTATTTATTAAGAGTACGTAATTGGGGGGATAAGTTTACATACGTAACTAAAAGTTTATTTAAACTAAGATACAGGTAATCTTGATGATTCACTTGAACGCAATGAATTTACCTTTTTTCATAAAATCTAGAATCTGTCGAACGCCAACTTTAAACGTCTTTTAGAAGAAACTCCTGCTGCGTTTGACGAATACTAGAAAAGATTTAGGCGTTTTCAGGTCAGGCTGAGTTATTTAGCTCCTGTTATTGGTGAATGAATACTATAGAATCGACCGATTCACCACAAACGCCTAAACGAGAAAAAAACACGTCGATAGTGATACAAGAAAAAATGTGTTTGTAAAAAATCACGCATTTTTTTTCGGTTCAATAAAGCACGTTCTAAAAGGTTCAGTTAGTTGAATCGTAAGCAGAGTACACATATTTACGTTATCTCGTTAATGTGACCAAGAGAAATTCAGGAAAAAATTGCACGCTGGTGGATGCCTAAGAGTTACCATTACACGCTAGCAATTTTCTTGGAGAGACACAAGTACGTTTGTCGAAACAGTTGTCGATGCGCAAAAAGAACGGAGAAAAAACTTGAATGAAAATTTAAAAATAAAATGTTATTTAACTCAACACAAAAAAATCAATTTGCTTTTTGTATTCTCAAACGATTTAGTCCTCTGTTAGCCCAATGCTGGTAGAGCTTGCTTCGTTTCGTCGACCCTTTGCAATTGTCATGCGTATGGTTTTAATTACTTTTTTGTTTAAATTTTTTTTTTGGCTCCTAGCCCACTTTGTCGTTTCTCCCAATATTGAACCGATGACTCACGTTCGTTTCTGAAAGCAAAGAAAAATTTTATGCTCGACTATTGCATTTATTTATCCCTTAAGCTATGTACTTATAAAATGTATAAAATTTAAACTCATTATTGCTTAACAATATGCTAATAAACGATAGTTACTCGCAGCGTTTATCACTAAACGTTGACATAATTATAATTTTGCAAGTAAAACTCTCAAGGAGCGCTAGATTGGCAGGTCGCGCATAAAAATGCGACTGGAGTGAAAAACGAAAGAGAAAAACCATCAAATCCGTTCCGGTAACCGATTTTGCCGGGAGCGCGCAAACGTTAAAAACGATGTCTCGGCCTTAACGAACTCTCCGGGGCAAAAAAATAAATGAAAATAAGAAAGTCGTAAAAAGGCGAAGGGGCAGAAGGCAGTGGAAGAGAATAAAACGCAGCCCCCACAGAGCCGTGCGTATACACATATACTTTAGCCGGAAGTGTATTATACTCGGCAAGTCATTTCTCTCGAGCATGCAAAAGTTTCGACGGGTCGGAGAAGGAGGTAGAAGTGCGGTAGGAAAAAGAAGCCGATGCAGGTTATCGCTGTAGAGGTAGCCAGATGAGAATAGAGAGGCTAGTTCGCGAAAGCTCCGAAGGAGATCGGAAGTCGGACGAGGACGCACGTATACGCGCGCGGAAAAGTCGTCTTTGCAAAAGAGCGAGAGAGAGGAGAAGGAGGGATATACGGCTATACGTGAGCGCGAAAGCGCATAAGGCCGCAGAAGAGAGCGAGCAACGGGTAGAGAGAGAGAGAGAGAAGCTGGTCGACAGTAAAATCCACTTTATGCCTCTGGCTCGTAAAGTCAGTCAAATGAAACCTGGACTTAGTTTTCATACGTGTGCTCCTAACCGGAGTCGTTCCGTGACTCGAAACGCGGCCGGGCTCATTTTCTCTCTTTCTCTTCCCCCTACTACCTCCCCCCCCCTTACCTCACTCCCTCCTTGGTCTTCTACGTCGTAACCCCGCCCGAGATTTTTGCCGCTGCCCCAGCCCACCCTATATTGCCTCCTCTTGCGCTTGTGCTCTCTTTCTCTCTCTCTTCGCAGTTTGCAAAATTTAACTGCGTCCGCTGCCGCCTCCGCGCGCGTACACTCGCACGTCGATAAAGCGAGATTTAAGATCGGCGAGTATATAGTAGCTCTCTCTCTCTCTCTCTCTCTCTCTCTCTCTCTCTCTTGTTTTCTTCCTTCTCGTCTCTCCCTGCCAAACCCGTATAATACGTGACGCAATGTTTTTCAAAGTCTCTCGCGGACGTGGAATGCGCGCTTGCACGTTGTTAAATGCTCCCGCCGTTGGTTAACGAGAGAGGGAGCGAAGGAACAAAGCTTCGTCGATCGCGGCTTCTCGACTAACTTATGTAAATTTGCGCTCGACTGCCTTCCTCTCTTTCTCTCGTGACTTTACTGTATACGTCCGCGAGATGATTGACGTAAAAAGTGTAGAGGGGTGAAGGAGGCGGGAAGAGAGAGAGAGAGAGAGATCTAATTTATGCGCGTGCGCCAGCTCGGCGCAGCAGCACACATTATGCACGTAACACGAAAATTTTCAGCTTCGTATTTGCGAAAACTAATTTATAGAATAATAACGACGCTCGAATGCGATACAACGCACTTAAGGCCCTCTCCCTCCCCCTCCCCCCCACGGCACACGCGAAGATTTGCTCGTTTGATAAAAGCTACATTTCTCGAGTGATTTACGAGATTATATTTCACCGGTCGATTATTGCCATAATATACGTATATATTTTTCTCAAAACAAGAAAAAAAAAGAGTTGCGCCCGCGCAAACTCTCGTGCGCCGGCGTTTATAAAACTTGCGACGATATAAAGCTAATAAAAGCGATTTTATGGCTTTACAAGAGTACAGATTTATATTATTGCATAAATTATTAACGCGCAACGACGAAAAAGAAAAACAAACGCAAAAAAATTTGATAATCATACCGTTCGCCAAGCCACGGATGGTATCAAGTCGGGGAAAAACATGCTTATATGTATACATCGCTGCATTCCTCGAGTAGCCAGTTGAAAACAACCCTTGCATACGCTTGGCCGAGCGAACGAAAATCTTACCCTCGTGCTATATCGATAAGTATACAAAAGCTTTTTAACCGTTGTATATGCCTCTTTGCCAACTTAAAGCGGTAATTATCTTATAAAAAAAAACAAACGATTTTTAACTAAACACGAAGTAAATTTCGACTTACGCTTCGCAAGGGCCCGAGGCTACGGCTCAATAGAACCATAAAGTACAACGTTTTCCCGACGTAACCGACGCTTTCTTCATACTCCCCCTTTCGCTTCTTTATTCTAAGCTTCGGCCTACGAAACGGCTGCTCGTTCGGTCGGCTTTTAATAAGCCTCGGCCATCCATGAAATCGTGTAAAATAACAGACAGCGCATAGAATATCGTTAAATCGGTATTATACGTCGGGAAAACGCCGGCTTGCAATTACATATACCCCGGGTTAAATCTGTATTTGTGCGCGCGCGTATGTACCAAGCCGCGCTAATCGGCTGGAAACACGCTCTGTGGGTGGTGCTTACGATCTTGTATAAGAAAAACGTGAAAAACGACAGGAAAAAAAGCGACGCGTACATCCTCGTATATATTTTTTTTTCATTCCCGCGCGTTATGTGCGCTAAGAAGTTAGAGGTCCATCGTCGCTTGTCTTTGTCACTGTGAAACGTCGGTTTCTTCATACATCGCTGTCCACGCACCACAGTCGCGGCTGCTTTTTTTTCTTCTTCCCCCTCTTACCTCCCCCCCCCCTTTTGATCTCGCGCGTACGGCCCTCCGAGAGCCAAGTATAAGCTGTGAATCGACAAAGAGCCAACAATCTCGGACAGGGCAGCACACTCGTAAACGGACCCTCTCACAATGTTGACGCGCCAATGACCGATTTTGACGCTCTCTCTCTCTCTCAGCAAGCGTAAAGAGTCCCCGCTTCTTTTCCACCCTATGCTCCCCTTTCTTCTCACCGTCTCCCCTTCTCTTTAACCGCGCGCCTTTTTTTCTTCCACCGATCCGCTCCGCTCCAGTTTTACGATGGGTAAAAAGGCTCGCGCGACAAGTTCGGGAAAACGCGTTTTACGACTCATTTATGGGGAAATCCCCCGGCGCGAACCGGAAAAGGACAATGCCGCACCGGCCCTGCTGCCGCTTCTTCCTCGGCTGCACTTGCGCGCAAAGGCAAAGCGTATATATGTCCGAACGATGAAATATCGTTTGTGCGACGAGAAATCGATCGACACGGCCGTAGGCACTATGCGACAATGCCAGCCGCCGATTTATATTTCGATGCTTTTGTACAACTCCGACAAAGACGGCTTTTGCTTTAACGTATACGGATGATCAAAGGGGATCGGTATAGCGGGAGGCGCAAGTGCGCGTATGGCACCACACCCACCAAGCGCGCGCGTATTCCCCAGCAGCAGTAGTCTCGCGCGTCCATCTCGCGGCTGAATTTGCATTTTTATAGTTTCAATAACACGGGGCCCCTCCGCTCTCCCGACTTAATTTACGCGCTACGATCGCCGCAACGGCTCGGCGCAAAGACGATTTCGTTCCTTTAATCCCCTCCGCCCCTGTATACCCTCGGCTCGTTCGCAGCAGAGAGCTCGATACTCTGCCGCGCGCGCTTCGTAACCGTCCATAATTATAAAGTCATAAAAGTCTAATCGATGTGTCTGCGAGCGAGAGGAGAGCGGACACGATCTCTCCCGAGCTTCAAGCGAGTCAACTGCCCCTCTTCTCCCCCTCCCCATCCCTCTCTCTTCGTCATCGGCCTTCCTCGGACCCGATCACCCGGCCATGGACTGCCTCGTAAAAATATGATTTACAACCAGCCGCGCTCCCGACCACTCGCTCGCGTGGAGATCCTCTTCCTTACCTCCCCGTTTCTCTCCCTCTCTCTCTCGCTTATGTATTTCTTATTCGCTTCGCCGAACTTTCTTCCATCCCAGTACGCGTCCGATGATTTTTGTGACTTTCGTAATGCGGTCGCGCGCTAGAGAGAGAGAAGCTTTACGAGCCTGGCCGCTGATTTACCGCTCCGCTCGAAATCGGCATAACTCCGCGGCCATACAGCCAGCGATTGACTGGTTTTCAGTTATGGCCCAGCGCGCGACCGAGCTTCGCTTTGCTTTTCCTTTTTATTATTCTCTCACTCTCTCTCTCCCTCCTTCTAAGGACTATCCCCGAGATATAGGCTTGTGCAAGAGGATCTCGTTGGAAGAATGCGATAGACTATTTGCTTTGTTTATGCCGCTCTCGTTGATAGGCGCGCGGATCTATTGGTCGTTTATCACGAGAGTCCGAGTTACGACTCTGTGTGCGCGCGCGAGTATGAATTTTTTCTTTTTAAATTTAACATTTGCCGATGCAATTAGGTTGTTAAGCGGAGGTTTAGCCTGGAAAAGTAGTTTACGATCGTAGTCGACTCGAGAGAGTCGGACGACGACGAGCTTGCATATCTTTATTAAGTAGCCAGCCGTCGTTAGAGCGAGAGAGAGAGAGAGAGAGAGAGTGCTTATATTTTTAAGCGAACTTAAAGACTCCACTGTATAACCCAAGAGATAGAGGTAGGGGGGTTTCGGATAACGTTGTCGATCTGAAATTGCGACAAGCCGCGAGATAGGCCGTTATCAAGCCTCGGTGAAAAATAATATTTCGCTAATGCTAATCTACGAGAGCGGAAGAGATAAATTCGACTCGCGTATACAGGGTAGAGAGAGGGGACACATACACACGCCAGTATATGGAGTACATAAGCTCTGCCGCGTAAAACCGGCAAGTCTTTAAGCGCGCCGACGACGATTCCCCCTCCCCTTCTCTTTTTCAGTCGCACGTTTCCAAAGACGGTTAACGAACGTCGCCTAAGTGTACGCGCGCTTAAATCCAGGAGCTTGAAACTCGTTCTCTTGCCACAGACTGACCGAGAGAATAAACGACGGAGAGGGTTAGAGAGAGAGCCTGCGCGCGTAAAAGCGCGCGAGGCGATTAATTCCAGGCCGAGCGCAATTGAAAAGTGCACTCTGCCCGATGAGCCATACCCCTTTCTCACCCTGACAAATAACGCGCATATAGGGAACAACTACACCCAGCGTGTGTGCGTGTGCTCGAGCTGACCGTAGATTTTCGTATCGAGGAAGAAAATCGTAAAGCTCGCCTTGGGGGCTTATTCAGAGCTCAATCGAGAGAGAGAGAGAGAGAGAAAAAGAGAGCTAGAGCTTTTCCGGTCGATCGATGCTGCACGCGCGCGCATATCGCTCGATACTGGATCGCGCGTCGATAAGAGCCCTCCGCGCTCGCTCGACCGCTCTCTCCTCGGCGTGCTCTTTTACTACCCTCCGCTCGCAACTCGGCAGCGCGCCCTCGTAAAATAAGTTATACCGATAAACGGAGCTCCGCGCGCTCATAAGACTGTCCCGGTGCGTGTGTGTGTCTTGGCTTTACCGCGATCGATCTCTCGTCGAAACTATTAACGCTCGAGATCCTTCATATTGGTCCCCTCGAGCGTTGCTGTATTTTATTCACCCGACACTCGGGGCTCTTTTACACTTTTATTTCAGGTGTATACGCGTCGAAGAACGAAAACGATTTTTATCGAGTTGAGCCGATCAACTAATGTGCAACTTTATAAATCGAGCGATCTGTTGTGGCTCGCTGTAAGCAGCGATCTAGCTAATTGCCATGCAAAGTTCGATACTATTTATCGGTCTTATTTATTAATAAGTCGCAGGCCGATTAAAAGCTCGGAGACGCACGCAACATCCAGAGGCGCAGCGTGTTCACCGTTTACGTAAAGCTCTCTCTCTCTCTCTCTTTTTTTTAATGCGATAGAGCGTACGTAGGATCGTAAGTTCTAAGCGATTAGGAATCCAAGTTACACTGCATAACGCGACATACCCGCGATACGCATATCGTTGCGTAATCTCTCGACTTTGTATATCATCGCAGCGAATGGACCTCGCACCTGCGCGTGTCCTCTGTCTTACTCGGCTCGCACGCGCTAAGGGCGCGCTTTTTCGTTGTAGCAGAGATGCTGCCGTTACTTTGGCGAAAAGAACGACCGGATAACGTGTGAGAAGGGGTGTATGTTGCGGCTTGTCAAGCGTATACGGCTATCGGCTCTCACGAAATAATCTACCTCGCGGATATATGCATGGCCGAATCCCTACTAATAATAAAGCACGCTGGGGCTCTAAACTCGTCGATATGTCCTCGCGATTGCCAATCTTCGCTAATGGTAAAAGGACGGCGCCAATCGAGCTTCTCTCTTTCTCTAGCGCCGAATCCTCGCTACGTCTCTGCTAGATAGAATGCGAGATGATGTATTTGCGAGAACGCGCGTACAGTCGTAAACGATCCCGTCAGCGCTAGGCGCGCTCTCTCTCTCTCTCTCTCTCTTGAGTTCGGGTGCACATATTCAGCCGGAGGCTGCTGAAATGAAAACGAGCAAGCTAAAGAGGGGGTGGCTGCCGGCAGCGGTTTATCGTCTTTCGCTAAAGTGCTTTGCGGCTTCTTACGTTGAATCTCCTACACGAGCACACACACGCATACGTACATACATACACGCACTATTTCGTCCTCCTTGGTGGTCATTTCCTGTATGTGTGTCTAGATATATGTATACCGCTCTTCAACCCCAGTCAACTCCCTCCCTCTCTCTCTCTCTCTATCGCTGTCTGTTGCATGCTGGAGCGATCGTAAAATCACTGTGAGGTATCCGACAGCCCCAAAGAGGTATTAAAGTTCAACGTGTGCCCCGAACGAGACTTGAACACGACAGCCCGTGAAATACAGACTGAAAAAGTCTGGATCAATTTTTTACCGAATCTTCTTATTTTTCTGATACTGACTTTGTTTACGACTCGTGTAATAAGTTGAAATAGTCTTTCAAGCGAGAGCGTTGAGCTTGCAAGCTCACCCGGTTGTCCATTAAATCGAGTAAGAGTCGAGGTAAATAAAGCTGAAGAATAAACGGGCAGAGAGAGAGAGAGAGAGAGAGACAGAGAGAGAGAGAGAGCACCTTGCCGAGAGTCAAGTACGAAATTCCGTTGCGCAAAAGCCTCGGATCGCTTAGCTTATCTGCGTCGTAAATATTAATGTCTCACTTCGTAAGAAAAGTTCGGGGCTTTTGAAGGAGAGACGAAAAAAAGCGCTGGAAAAATCATTTAACGAGCGTGTATTTTAATAAAACGATCGCAACGATCTCGGATTTCCAAAGCGCACCCTCTATGATCGCGCCAGCCGCACAACATCGGATTCCCTCCCCCTTCTCATGAAAATCTGTTATCCAATAAGCTAGAGTCTCTCTCTCTCTCTCTCTCTCTCTCTCTCTCTCTCTCTCTCTTCCTCACTTGGAGCCTGGCGATTTGCAAACATGTTTAGTCGGATCTGCGATCATGGATTTGAAAGTATGCGCCTGGAGCGTACCGATCGTATACACCTATGGCCGAGGGGGAGAGGAGGTGCCTGTTAAAAAGCAACTTTATTACGCTAGAAGGAGTTTATAGCAGGCACGAGAAAGAGAGAGAGAGCACATAGCCCGGAGCTGTTACAAGTGAAAGGAATGTTACATTAGCGCTCTCGACGCGTAATCCCCTCCCCGGCTGAATTAACAATTAAGAGTCGGATTAATGCTTTACTCTACGTCTGCTAATTTTCCTTAGCGCCAATGGTCCCTGAGCTTTTGTGGTGCTTACTTTATTTGCTACTGCGACGGTATACAGCGAGAAAATGATATATTCTGCGGAGATGCGATAGCCGTAGCTCTCGAGTAAGCTACGAGTATGATATTCATGCGCGTGGCTCTACGCGTCTGAGAAAAAAGGGACCAGCCATCAGGGGAAATTTTATGAAAAGTCGTTAAATTTTGCACTTTATGGCACGCTTGCTTCTTTTTTTTTTATTTATTCAATTTTCTGCTTTTTTCCTCTCTCTCTTCTTTTAATCGCGTGCACAGGCGCCGTCGAGGATTAAGCTCATCGAGATTTACAATGCGTTTTGCGCGCGGCCGTTAAACTTTAAAACACGTCGGAGAGAGAAAGAGAGGGACGCGCAGAGCGAAGGTGTAGAGCTCGTCCAATAAATATTTGTTATTTACGCGCAGCGCTACCGCTCGGGCTCTTAAATTTTCCCCCTACACCCGAGAGCGAATGACCTGTTTACCCGCACGAAGTAAGTATCTGCTCCTCGGAAATGCTGTCGCTGTGCGAAAGCTCGGACTATCTTTTTCAAAGTAAAAGCTCTTTACCTCCCCCAAAAGGAATACAAAAATGTCCTCCCGCTCTATCAGCCTGGCATGCACCCATAGCGCAACAGTTCGTCTTCGCAAATGAGCTTGCGGTGGAGAGAGCTGCGGGACACGACCGCTAGAGCCAGCGGGACGACTGTTGGCCAGTCCCTTTCATTAAGTCACCAGCAGCCGCTGTTGGGGCGGTATGTACATTCCCACAGGGCACAGTTGAGCTCTAGACTAGAGAGCACACCTCGTAGCGAGAGAGCCAAGAGGCCGAGAGGGAGAGAGAGGCCCGTTCGCACGGGACCCCGAGCGAGCCTCGTAACTCATATAGGACGGCCCCGTGGCATTTTCGCGCGTATGACTTTAACCACCGGTTGGGGCCGCGTATTTTTCCACGGCCGAGTTTTATACTCGCGCGCTGCCCTCCGGCTCTTCCCCCCCCCACCCCACCCCTCGTTCGTCTCGTAAATGTCATGCCGATTAAAAGGCCCTGCCGCGCGCGGTCGACGCGAATAAAAACGGACTAAACTAGAGGGGCGAGAGGGAGAGGAAAAGAGTTCGGTTAAAGCTTGCGCGATTTATTCGACGATTCCGCTTACTCGCGCGACTCTTTCCCTTTTTGCTTCTTTAATCTTTCTCTCGTTAATATTCTTTCCGTTTTTTTTCTGTTTTAGACTTCTTACTACGATTTTTTCTATTTCTTTTTTTTTGTCATCAGAACTTTAATAACTCGATGCGTCTAACCGTTGCCGTCTGGCAGCTGCGGAGAACGAGTCGTTGCTCTCCAAAGTTCACCGTCGCTAAAAATTTACAACGGGGGGTTGTAGCAGAGGAAGAGACGTTGGTTCGTTCTCGAGAAGCCACTCATATACAGATTTTGAAGAAACGGAGTAAAAGAAAGAGAAGCATCAGGGAGAAGAGAGAGCGTCGAAGGAGGTGGAAAGGATGCGGAGCAAAGTCTTATCCTATACGGGGAACCGTTCTCTCGCGCCCTCCTTTTTACCGCCTGCCCGCGAGAGGGTATGCGTTTCATTAAAACTGCAATATGGCGAATGTGCTTTTTTTTGTTTTCGCGCGGCGCTTAAATAAACTAAGAGCTCCAACCAGAGCAGAGTCTGCGTGCCCACAAGTTTGTGTGTGAGAGAGAAAGAGCTAAAAAAAAGGGGGGTAACGACGTGTTTTTATGGGGCTTTAATTGTAGGCCGGGAGGCGCGGTTATAGAAAGTACTAAAGTCGCTCTCAGGGGGGAGGAGGGCAAGCTAATATGCGCTATGGCGCATAAACCAGATCCTCTCGATAATGCCGCGCTACTCGGTGAAGTAAAAAACTTCCTCTTCTCCCCCCCCCACCCACCCCACCCACCTCTTTCTCTCTCTTTCTTTGGTTTTAAAAACTTGGAGAAATATGCCCCCGTAAAGCGCGCCCGCCTCTAGCGTTTGAACAATGGAGTGAAGAAACACAAACTCTGAGAGAGAGAGAGAGAGAGAGAGAGAGAGAGAGAGAGAGAGAGAGAGAGAGAGAGTGGAAGTTACTCTGCTAACTATATAAGAGCGAGGGAGGATTTTCCTTGGTATACGCAGAGACTGCTGCCGCACACGAGGCGGCTCGGCGCTGTACGGTAAAAATTAATTAGAGTGCGGAGGCTGCTGGATGCGTTATATGTACATGTATACGTACGTGTGGCAGGTGTATTAACGCGCCCGCAAGCGCGTCTGTAATTGTCGGGGTGTATATTAAGCTGGCCGCAGCGGCACAAGTTGCCATATAATCCCGCATAATCAGACACACCAAAGGGGCTGCTGTACTCGAGGCGTTTTGTTTGAAAATTTATGCGCCAGACGCGCTCGCTATCTATTTCTCGATGATCTCTCTGTCTGTATGTGTGTATCAAACGACCGACGATTTGTTCCGAACATTATTTATAATGTAGACGAGCTCGATATATATTCTTATATGTATACAGTCGTACGTTTCAATCAACTACCAATATTACACAGCGTAATCTTTCTACCCTCTTACTCTGCTTCTCTTTCGATCCTTTAACGATGAGCTTTATAATAATTACAATGTGGGTATACCATTGGCAACGTTTGTCATTCACACGCTACATGCCGATCCATCAAAGCACTCGCTCTCCTCCTTCGACTTTTATCCTCGCGAACACCGACTTAGACTTCATCTGGAGATGGTGCGGAAATAAGCACAGCCTATATAGGCTCGTTCAAGATGCGCAAGTGGCAAAAAAGGGAGAGGGGCGAAACGGAAAAGACGACGTCGCGACACGATCGCAGCAGCAGACATTTCGACTTTGGTTCCGAATGGGCGTCTCTCTCTTTCTCTCGTAAAACGCCAAAGTTTACGCGCGAGCGCTGAAAATAAGCGAAGGTCTAGACCTTGGCTGTACAGCGTCTCGCGACAATCCACGTATAATAGGAATAACCAAGAGAGCCCGTCTCTCGGCGAAACGCTTCCCTCTCTCGCGATATATACGCGCCTGTGCGAGAGGGCATAGCAAAGGAGAAAATGACGTTTTTCTCTTTCTTGCCTTGCCGCGCGCGAGGGAACGGGAAAAACGGGAAATGCGAATAGAGGGAGTGCGCTAAAGAGAGTGAGCGAGTGGGGGAGAGGAAGTGGCGGGGCCCGTAAAGAGGCACATACGCGAGCGGCGTTTACGAGGAGACCGTCGTTAAGTCCCGGCTTCTCGGATAGTGTGGAAAACGGGACGGGGGAGGAGGAGCACAGCGGCTTCCCGAGCTACTGATTATACGCCTATGTACGAGTGGGTGGGGGGGGGGGCTACAGAGATACGCTCGCGGCATGCTCGGTGAATTAAGCATGGCTGCTCGCGCTCTATAGTCATACACACATATATCAGCCATTCGAGCCGAGTATACGAGTAGCGCGTGTCTGCGCGCACTTTGTATATACGCATGCTGTCATCTCAGAGCGCAACAGCGCGCGAATCTCGGATGCAAGTTGGATCATCGTGGAGGAACAGAGAGAGCCTGTATGCGTGCGCGGATGGATACGGTGCGGATTGGCCGTGAAAATCTTAGTGCTCTGTTTGTATCTGCGGGGATGGAGACGATATGGGTTTGGTAAGGATCAGCTTGCGAAGGGGCTCTCTCTCTCTTTCTCGGGGCACGTCGCTCTGTTTATCCGATAGCGCGTCGCGTCAACGCGTCCCGACCGAGCGGATAGACTTTAATTGGCGCGAGAACGTTTAAAGTTGCACGTGGAATATTGAGCGCGAGGCTGGATGGCTGGGCCGATATATTTTATGCGCCGAGAAAGTTCCTCTCTGTGTGTCTGCGTCTGTATGAGCGCCGGAGTGGGCGAGGGGTGAGACAAGGTGGGAGAGTGGCGCGCCGGCAACGCACGTACACACACTCGTTAACCGGCGCGCGCAGTTAAATAAA
This sequence comes from Anagyrus pseudococci, assembly GCA_030522585.1. Lineage (NCBI taxonomy): Eukaryota > Metazoa > Arthropoda > Insecta > Hymenoptera > Encyrtidae > Anagyrus > Anagyrus pseudococci. Next base: position 37,131 of record JAPYYQ010001300.1, read on the forward strand.
TATTTACGTTTTATGACTCGGGAGAGTAAAATATACTAATCCAAGATCTTGCCGAGAGATGCCCTGGCTCCTTCCTCTTTCTCTTTGCCAAAGAGCGAGAGACAGAGAGAGGGAGAATCTTCGGATATTTATTATTCCGATAAAAGTATTTGCGTCTCGCTTGTATTGCTTTATGAAACTGTGTTTTATAAAATCGCAAAGCCGAGGATAAGCGCCAAGTCGACGGGCCAAGGTGTAAGTTCTCGCCAGACTCGGGAGGGTTGAAATAAAAAATTTTTTGTTTTGCGATGCCGCTGCGTTTCGTATTGCCAAATTTTTTTTTTTACACGCTCGCCTGCTCGTAATCCCGTTGTTAAAACGCGCCGCGAGCAAACACACAACAGCGAGAGCTGCAAAACGTTTAACTCGGCTTTGGCGGTGAAGAGCGTGGGATATAATGAGAGTTTTCGCGCGAGTGGAGACGATTTCGAAATCGTTTCTCTCTCTCGCTTTCTCACTTTCGGCGTTTTGAACGTGAGCCAAGGATATTTTCTATGCGCGCAAACTGTGCAATCTCGGGATTAATGCGTCAAGCGTATTGGAACGTTGTCAATTAATACATTGCTGCCGAGCTTACCAACTGTTTCTAGCTTTGATTCTTTTTTCTAACCGATCTTTCAATCGGTGCTATTTCAACTGATCGAAAACTCTTATCGCTCGATCGAAATACAACCAATATCCAAATTAGCGAGAGAGTATATACGAAAGTGATTTCTCGAGTTTGTCCTCTCCACTCCAAACAGTTATATCCCGAGCCAAGGACACTCGGCATACGTATACCGCTTACGATAACCATGATCGAGAAGAGAAAAAGCAGAAGAAAAATAAGAAGAGCAAAAGAAGAAAGAAAGAAGTAGAAACGTTCGAAAAATCCTCATAACGAAGCAATTCTTACGCGGTATCCGACTAATTTACCAAAGTAAAAATCGAACGACACGAGAGAGAAAGAGAGAGAGAGGCAGACGATGGTGCAAATCGTATCTGCAGCTGAATCGGCAGCAGCTCCGATATTGCCGTTCTCGTTTTAATATCTATACGAATATAAGACGAGGGTTGCGTATATAGGTGTATAGGAGAAAGGCCGCGAGGAGCCCGAGCGAGAGAGAGAGAGACAGCGGTGTCACTCGTAAATTCGCATCTTTATAGCTAACCGGCGTCGTTGGCTCACGCGCCCGGCCTCTCTGTACTTTGATGAAGCCACTGGCTCCCTCTCTCTCTCTCTTTCTCCTTTTCTTGAGGAGGGGGGGGGTTATAACCGGCGCACAATTTAATCCCCAGCTGATATTTTCGAGCATCTAGACAAACCGCTTCCTCCCTCCGCCTCGCATCCTTCTTATCGCAGTCTCCGATCGTCCCCCCCCCTGCCCCCGCAACAGCGCATATTCGTGCCACGAACAATGTTGTCCGACCGCACCCACTCCCTCCGTAAGCATCCGATCGCCTCGTTCGTTATGCCTTTACATTTATATAAATACACGCGTGTGTATATGTGACAGAAGAAATCGCCGGCATATACGTTATCGCAGCCCGTTACCGCGAAACGCCCCAGGCTGAGTGAGAGCGCAAGGGACACGGCTTTTGGTGAAAATTGCGTTATCACATCCGACGTGGACGAATACGCGCTCTCTCTCTCCCCTCCGTCGCACGTTCTCTCTTTGCCGCTCGATCTCTCGACAGCCGCGACAACTTCCTTCCGCGCGCGCGACTGGATAACTTTTAAAGCCGCGAAAGAGCTGGTATATGCTACCTGTCACGCGGCGACGTGTGTATATAGGAAAAAAAAAGGTAAAACGCGCTTATCCTATAGCGACTCTCGAGGTCTGCGGAAAATCCGTGTAAGCGCTTTTAAAACGGCTATTCTTTTTCTTTCGTTTTTTCCACCAATCGCCCGCTGCTAATGTAAGTTCACGGATTAACGGCTCGGCCTGCGTCTTAAAGAGTTTCGAGCGTTATACAATGAAGAAATAATCGCGCAACGGAAATATCCAAAGGCACACCGCAAGCTCGCGATTTTACTCCCTACGCACAGTCACAAAAGAGGTAATATTATATACGTAAATTCGTATATTTTCCAAGCGCGTATGTAAAATTGTACGCGTGTATAGGAGCTCTCTCTCTCTCTCTCTCTCTCTCTCTCTCGGTGAATACGCGATTACGACTCGGTTACTATATGGCACGCCCAGGCTGCGACACGGGAAATATTCCCGGTTTTTTTATGCTTTCAAACGAGAACTAATCTCTTGCCGGCTGCTCATTTCATTAAGGTTCTTTATGTGCTTAAGCGCTCGCGGATAAGTTGACTTTCATTTTGTAAGCTTTATTATTCGACGCGTTCGTTCTTTTTTTCCTTTTCATTTTGTAGCTGTCGTTTACTCGTATACACGCTCAAATCGAATGGGCAGAGAAGTAATATGATTTATGAAGATGGCTGTAATACAAAGACTTTTAAATGCCCATTAAACCAAGTATTTCAAGGAAAAACCGAGAATTATTTTTCAATCTTAAATTTTATTACGGCATTCCGCTTGGAAAAGGGAGAGAGAGAGAGAGTGCGCGATAGAAGGCAAAATATGTTTTTCTTATGTAATGAATTTATATACTTGTAAAAGAAGTAAGAAAAAGAGCGAATCGCTTACGCTATCTAAAGGCGAAATGTGTGTATGTATATATATGTTTACATCATTATCATAATGCATTTATTAAACTGTCGATAGGCGCTCGAACAAAATGCGCGCCGAGAAAATTTGTATTCCCAGCGTTTTGCGCGATAAATAAATCTGAAATATTGACTCAATCGATGAATTTGAAAGCTTTCAACCGCAAATGCGTCGCGAATTCCAATGTTTATTCGATGCATGACTAAAAAGATGAAAGAAAAAGACATTGACAACAACTAAAAAAAAGAAGGAAGGGGGAACGGAGTGTGTTCTACAAAGAACCGTAAACGCCAAAATGTGGGCGTGCATCGATTTCCACGAACAGACAGCCCGTAGGAAGCTAGAGCACGAGAGGGGGGGGCGAAGGTCTGCGGGGTTCCGTTGAATCGAGAAGCGCGAGGAGAGCGGCTCGCGCGATTCCAAAAACGGCCATAAAATAGACGTAAAATATGAAATAGTGACGAAGGTGGCCCGGACAGGGAGAGAGAGAGAGAAGAACGTAGTCGGCCCTTTTGAGCCAAGGCGGATGCCGGACGACGACGTTAAGTAGCCAGCCTCTTTACTCCCCTGTCGCTTCTTTCGTGGCCCCCTCTTCAACCCCCTATCCCGGCGAAGGAGATCGCGACGAGTCGGCGAGGATGAACGAGACAAAAAAATAAAGGAGCTGCCGCGTAATTAAACGAGTGAGAGAGAGAGAGAGAAGGAGGTAGAGTCGAAAGGGAGTAAATTAGTTATTTATAAACCCTAGTTTTTTACGACTGCAGAGTATAGGCGCGCGCGTATGGACTCTTGGGCCTGCTGTAACGATTTATTTTAATACCGGTGTAAAATCGGTTAATGAGCGCTCGCGAGTTATCGGGAGAGAAAAGAAATCGCTTATCCATACGGAGGGCGGGGGGGATAGAGAGGGCTACTCGGCCAGCCGGTCGTTTGTCAATATTATTAAAAAGCGTCGAATACTTTTTATCCCGTTTCCCCCGTACCGAAGAAACGCTGAGGAAATCGCGTTTTGCTCAGCACGCGTGTATACACTCGCTATAGGGATTATGCACGGGCTTGTTGTAATTCGTTGAGCAAGCCCGTACAGCGCGTAAAATAAGCCGTTTTAAAACAGCTCGATCGGTATGGTCGGCAACAAAAAAAAAGAAGACCAAGGCTGAAAAGGGATAGCCAAGTGGCAAAGAAAACATGGAAAAACGTCGCGTGTTCGTCTGTAAAGAGAGGCAAAAAGAAAATAGAGGTGTGGCTTACCTGCAGCGTTGAAACTCGACGGGGCGCTCGATGGGGGTGGGGTGGGGTACGTGAGCAGCTGCTTGTCGTCGTCTACGACAGCCTTGAAGCCGTGGCGGCCAGCATGCCGTGGGTGTAGGGAACGAATCCTAGGCTGGCCATTGCTGGGGGCGGCGAGGCCATTCCTGCGCAATGCAACGTGCTCGTCCTTCAAAACGATCCCAACGAGTCAACGGGACAACGGGATGGGAGGACAGGCTAGCGGACATTTGTTCTCTCTCCTTCTTTCTCTTACCGGTATACGACGAGGGCTGGGGACTGATGGAACTCGTGGGACTGGCGGGCAGCTCGTAGCCCGCGGCGGCGGCCACGTAATGCTGGAACCTCTGGCCCAGGCCGGCGGCCGCGCTCGCCGCCGCCGCCGCCCTCGTCGTCATCTCCAGGGCGGCCACGTCCTCGGCCCGTCGCCGCTTGCCCGGGTACAGGCTCGCCTCCTCGAGCGGGCTCGCTGCCGGCGTCAGCTTGCCGGCGGCCGTCGTCGGCGCCCTCACGCCGTAGTTCAGGGTGACCTGCTGCCAGGACAAGTACGGCCCTGACGCCGATTGGTTGTACGCGATTTGTGCTGCGGAAATACAGAGAGAGAGAGGGGGGGCAGAGATAAGGAATGGACTTCGAAAATGGTGGCAATGCTTGCGTCAGGTTTGTGTGTACAACTTACCAGGGCAGGAGGACGGCCTGTCGAACGGTCTGGAGGGGCTGGAGGGCACCTTGGCCGCTGCGGCGTAGTTGTTGAGCGCGTAAGAGAAGAGGTCGGGGCAGGCTGTAGACGGCAGCCCTGCCACACCTGCGTCAAATCGTCGGAAATGAGAAAAGACAAGCTCAGGATGGACTGCATCAGAGAGGCGCGTCGAAAGCTCACCTGGATACGAGTATGACTTTTGGCCGGGATTATTCACTGGGCTCCCCGTGACCTTTGCGCTCATGGCCGACGAGTAGGAGTAAGGCCTGATTACGCTCGTGCTCGATGGCAATGCCAAGCCTAATTCGACAGACGCAATGAAGATATGAAGCGTAACGAGGAGCTATAGCGACCTGAGACGAAAATACGAGGAGCTCCTCTCTAGCTTACCGGAATCGGACGGCTTGACCGGGCTGTCGGTGCTGGATGGCTTGGTGGTCAGGTCGTGAGCGCTTTGCGACGGGCAGAACATGTCGACGTCCGAGGGACCGGCTCGAGCGACCTGATCGCGTAAGTTTGGCTCGGCCGCGTTCTCGAGCACTGCAACGGGGCTGCCGTCGACCGGTGGGATCCCGGCTTTGAGCTTCATGTACTGAGGCGTTTCTTTGATACGGAGGTCCACTGCAATTTGTCGGCAATTTGTTTGGTTTTCTTTGTTATTAGTCTATTATGGCTTTTCTCCAAAATTTTTGATGCTTTTAGATCTTTGGTCTTTGGTAGCTTACGGTAGAGTACACTTTGTGAAATTGATTATTGATTCATCACCAGTGATAGTGTATGTTTACACGGTAGGGAGGAATATCGGGAATGACGCCATAGACCAAATACAGTTATGATGGCTGTAGATAACTTACGTGAATGAATGTTGCTAAATAAATCGCACATTCTGTAATTCTATTCTCAGAATTGCAGATTTTAATTTCAATGCGTTCAAATTAAATTTCGCTGGCATACTGTTCTCAAGGTTCATGAAATTTGTTTCAATAAAAAATTACTCATTTTCGTATATTTTTTCCTGCAATTTCAATTTATTTCGCGGCAAACGAAATGTATAAGAAAAAAGAAAGTAATTGACATCGCAAGGTATAGCAAAAGAACTGCGATGAAAAAGACAGTATACGCTTAAAACTGCAAGAAGCAACGCCTTAAAACTGCTGATATCCTAACGGTACGTCCAAAAAAATAAAAGAAAAAGGGCGAACCTTCCACGCAGAGTGCGCCAATCACATTTTTCGGCACGCACTTGTAATTTCCATATTTTTTCTTTTTATTTCTACATCTGTGAGCACATCATACGCATAAGATGCACAGGCGAGTATATGCCCTTTACCGAAGAGAGCCGATATCACGAGCGCGGACACTTTAATTTTCCGCGAATCAGTGCGCGCTTGGCTTAACGCGCAAGAAAGAAGTGCAAGGATACAGGTTGCGTTAAATTATAAAAAACACTTTGACACACACACAGACACCGGCCACGGCTGTCGGCGGGAAAGTTTCAATTACGCGTTAATTGCCGCGACGCCCGTGCTCGCCCTTATTCTCTCACTGCCAGTTTCGTGGACTTCTCTGGGGCAATTTGATTTTTGGCGCGTCAGGCGACAAAAGAAGCGCGTAATTTTAATGAGTCCCGCGTACGCGTGTCATTTATAAGAGATACAAAACAAAAAGAACGTTGGATCGATTGAGGTTACAAGGGGCGGTAGGGATGGGGTAACACCGATATCCCGCAGGGACAATCGGCCATTTATGGCTTCCGAATAGCGTTTCGATTTGCTCGACAAATCTGTCGGTTGTCGCGCGGGCGAAAACAACGACTTAAAAAAAAAAGAAAAAAAACGTGCGGGTGATAGGCTTAAGTTAGCCGGAGCCGATACGCATCGAGAAGGACGAGGTGAGAGAGAGAGAGAGAGAGGGTGGGATGCATAGAGCGAAGAGGAGCATCGTGTTTCGGCGCGCATCGATGTCCCGGGAGTGCGGGAAAAGGGGCTGGCCAGGGCTATACCAGGGGGCGGCCGCTTGGCGCGCAGTCTACGCTGCGCAGAGAATGCGCGCGCGTGTCTGTGTGTGTGCGAGAGAGGGACACGTGTCGCGCCCTTTGCTTCCGGCGGGGGCGCAAGCGCGATGCTGCTGTTGGGTGTCGTTTTCGGCTTCGCTCTCGACGCGATTCTCGCTCTTTCAACTCGAGCCGAACACGAGGCTCGCTGTATAGGGAATGCACGAGGCTCTCGCCCCGGAGGACTATGCGGCTATCAAGCCGGTTATGTGGAATCATTGAATTATAGGCGGGCAAGGTACTTTGGAGAGAGCCGGTATACGGATTAAGAATTAATTGCCCCTCCAGCCGGCCTCTGTCCAGGTGCGGATGTATATTTATATGTGAACGCATATACGTATATAAGCCCGGACGACGGGGCCGAGGCGTTTAAAGGAAATTCATGAATGATTGACGGACAGATTTAATAGGAGCCCGAGACGGGCGTTGGGGCATTATTTAGCCGCGGCGAGCTTTTAGCGCGGCATACACCATCACGGCTGCTCAAGCGATATATGTATGTATGTGTGTATACGTATAGTGTCGGCGACGACGCGTCGAATAAAGTAGCCGGGAAGGTGAATATTGCATGGCTATATACGGGCTATTTATAAAATTCGGCCTTTTAATTGTTTAACCGTTTTCAGGCTTTGGAGAAAGAGCGAGAGAGATAGGGACGAGTATGAAAGTGTAATGGATACACCCAAGTGCGTCTGTGTATGTGTGTTAATCGAGCGCCGAGAGTATTTCGATATTCATTACTCTCGGCTTAATGAAAATTTAAATCACGTTCTTGCATTGCCCGCACTCGCGCGCGTCACGCGTAATTATTAGTTTTATTAATAATACGAGAGCGGCATCTTGCCCGCGGATTTTGCCTGCGAGTTTTTCGAGCGCGAGCCTATATTACCGATAACGCATATACCATACGAGCGAGATATTCGCGTCTCATATTCTCCGTCTTTCTTTTTATCCGCGTCCGTTTATTGCGCTTCTCTCGCGGGCAAGAGAGGCTGTTTTTTTCATTTCGCATAGCGCTCGGCTTGAGGATAAGTCGGGCACGGAATAAAAACGGGAAAAAAAAGGACAAAAAATGTATATATAGCGCGTCAAAACTGACATTATCGCGAAAATTATCGTATACGACTGCCGGCGTAATTACACGTGTTTTTCCGTTGGCGCGCATGCGAGCCCCTCCCCCCCCTGCGCCTAAAAAAATGGAAAAATGACACGAGAGTCCGGGGGACTCACTTGTCGCGTTGGAGGAGTAAGGAGGCGACTGCGCGTCACATCCGTCGAATCGCTGGAATTAGCTCTCGCGACTATAAACTGCATTTGATCTTTTTGAACAATATACAAGCCCCCCCGGTGTTTGCTTTTAATAGTTTCCCGGCTTTAAAGACAATGTACGAAGCGTTTTGTGCTTTTGTTACGTCCATGCGAAATTGAAATCATTGATTGCGAGTGACTCGGCGAAAAAAGGACAATATACTTCTTCTGAGAATTTTTGGTGTTTGCTTAAAATTACACACGGCCTTTAAAAAAAAAAGGAAAAACTCACTAAGTAACGCGTAACCGTAGACGATTGTTAGCTGATACGCTGGGTGTTCCGACGTCGTTTGGATTTGGATTTTCTATCATTAAAACACCCGTTCGTCTCGATCAAACCAAATATACAAACGATAAAACAATGTTAAAGCGAGCTCGTCTGTTTTGAGACATTTGCACACACGCGAGGGAGAGTTATTACGGCAAGGAAATAGAAACACACATACAGTGGCTCGAAGCCGAGAGACTTTTAAATCCATTTAACGAGGCTTATCTTTTCGAAAATTTTTCAATTACGCCTCTCGCGCTCAGAGCTCTATTCAAAGCCTCCCTCTCTCTCGAGACAGAGATGGCCCATTACAAGCCATTTAAAATGAAGCAATTCACAATGGATGAGTCAAAGGAGCAAAGCAGGACGATAACGTACGCGTTTTATAGGCCTAATATTTAACGAGCCGCGGCTTTTTCTCGGCTTCGTTATATGAAAATTTATCATCTGTCAGTTGGCTCGCAGGAATTTCAAGCGCTCGCTCTTAGACGCGCGCGTCGTCCGCTATATTACGCGCAGTATACGGCCCCACGGAGGATATGTGGCGCGTACAGCGGCAATGCCGTATTCTTATTATTCTTCCTCTTATTATTATTATTATTATTCGTCAAAGTTTATATTTCGTGCCCCCTTCCCTCTCCCACCCCGTTTTGCCTCTCTTCAAAGTCTTTAAGAGTCGGACTGTTTTTACGAGTAGTAGCGCGGCTTGGCGCACAATACCACACACTCGCGTGCGCGTATGTGTTCTCTCTCTCTCTCTCGGTTTTACATATCGTAAAAGACGCGCAGCGGCCGCGCGAGCGAGCAGCCAACGACGGCATAAATCCAGGGCTCGGACTGTTATGTCTTCGAAGAGCGAGAGAGGGAGGGAGAGCTGGAGGACATTTTATGCGCCTGGTCCCTCCTCTCTTTCTCTCTCTTGGAGCCAGTAGTCCAAACGAGAAAAATCAGCCGATACGACTTTGACGACTCGAGAGTTAACGCGGTGCACAATCGAGAGTATGTATATGCCTATGGGCGCGCGTCGCGCAAAAGTTGGCATTGCTCTAGGCGTGTATATAGCTAACGCGCGACTCTTTTTCTCTCTCTCTCCCGACGTTCTCCTCTTCCGAGAGCCCTCCTCGCTCTTCCTCCTGCGCGTTCCGATCTATACAGCTGGCTTACATCCGTCTCCCTCTCTTTCTCTCGCTGTCTCTATCTCTGTCTCTTGGAGACAGTGATTATGCAAACGCGTGGCTCGCGAGATGCCAATTTCGTTGTTATAGAATCTAACGAGCAAGCGGAAAGAGAGAGAGAGAGAGCTTCGGACGTCCGCAGCTACTACTTTCATTATATCGCTACCACACGTATAAGGGCTCTCTCTTATATAGATTTCTCCGGTAAATTTACTACTCAAAACATCCCCCCCCCACTGGTAACAAAGCGATATTGTAAGCGAGCGATTATTTTCTCTGCGCTCGAGTTTTCATATACCGGTTGGCGTTACGAATTTAGCAACGAGTGCGCTTGCGCTTTGAGAAACGCTTTATTTTAATCGCGCGCGGGCGCATCTCGCGCGCGCGTGCTCAGAGCGACACTGTGTATAGGAGTAGATCCGAAAGTGACCGCGCACGCGTTGCGAAATTTAGGAGAGCGCCGATCGGTTATAAGCCGATCGTCTTTTACCAGACCGAGAGCCGGCTTGGCAATGATTATTCAAGTATACTCGCGATCGTATATGGCTTTTCCGTTTTTTCTTCTTTCTCTACACCGCAAGCTGCGTTCGCGTGTCGCTACGTGTGTCTTACACTGCGACTTCTCAATGGTATACGCTCGTTGACCGATCTTACGTAAGGCGTACGGTCTATACCGGTCGGACGCGAGTGCGAAAACGATCTTTTAATTTACTTTTACTCGAATATTTAATAGAATATCCCAAGAGAGCCAGAGCGAAAAATTATTTTTCCATCTTCGGTATAAATGCCTTTGTTAAGAGGGTAAATCGAAAAATCCGGGTGATAGTGCTTTCATAGTGGTGAATTTTTTTATAAAAAAAAGGTCGCGAATGAACATGTTCTAAACTACAGAATAAACTCAATTAACCTAGACGATGTAATGATATTCGTAAATGTTCTTTAA